>JBBPLD010000016.1:0-272624 GCA_038089555.1 Chalciporus chontae
GCGTGTGGTGATTTCGGTGGGGCCTGGGCCTTCTTCGGACGTCCACGAGGCCTTTTGACCACTGGCGACGACTCGACGGAGTGAGATTTATGGTCAGTGGGTCGATCTACTATCGCGTTAGGGTGTTCGGGTATTATACAGTAGAGATACTCGTACCAGCGACACTCTGCGAGTCGGAGCGTCCTCGCTTTTGTGCGGGAATGCGAATCTTGAGCTTACCCCGGCGAGCATCAATCTCAGCTGCCAGTTCTGTGAGAATGTAATAAACACGGAGGTAGATGAAGTGAGGACATACCGCGCGTGGCTCGAGTCTCCTCGTCAGTGGAGCCGTCGAGCTCGTTGCTGCTTTCCGAGTGTACTGAGGGACTGTTGTTCTTGTTCTCGACAATTTCCACTTCAGAACTGGCCTGATTGTGTGCGTCGTTGTCGGATCTGAGTCGCCAGTCCTTCGTAGTATCTGAATCACTGCCGTGATCTCCAAAATCACTCTCCGCGGGTTCAAAACTTGGGTACATGGCGCGTATGTCGTCGTCAGACATTATTAGATGAATAAAACGAAGATTTAATGAGTGTGGAGGTGAGGAAAGAGGGAGGAGGTAAATTTCTTATTTTTACGATTTTACGATTTTTCGCGGCGCGTTTGTGCAGCCGCGCCAACATTTTCCGAAACGGTTGTAGTTAACGAGTTGAAGGATAAGATTTAAAGCAGAGTCAGAGAGGATTTTGACCTGCCACTTTTCCCAGCCGTCAGAACCCGGACATGGTCGCCGATTGCCACGTGCCAGTATATGTCGTAGGTCTTGGAGGCTCATTGGCACGGGCCATGAGAAGGGTTCGTTATGGACGCGACGGGCGATTTCGCGCACGGAAGGAGAAGATAGCCAGGGTTTTTCAACATTTTCACGCTCTTGTCGAGTGTAGAGTTGCTGATAGTAGTTAGTAGTCAGTTGATGAATGTCCTGTGGTGAACTACGCAGGTCAGTTGGGTTTTCAGGTGACCGCAATACGATAGGTGGTCCCCAGTAGTTTTCTCTAGGGTAGAGACGTTTTGCAGAACTTCCACGTAGCGTTGCAGCTATTCGAGCGCGAGAGGATTGAGTGGCTCGACGGGCCAGTTCATCTTTCTCTGCGTGGTAACGAAGTTTGGCCAAGGACCGGCGTGTTTGGGTGAGGAAGGATATGAGGTCACCAGGGGGGTGTGTACAAGAGATAAGGGTGAGTTGGAACGAAGAAAGGTATTGAGATGCCCAATGATAGGTCGAGAAGAGGAATTGGAGTCGTTGGGGGTTTCGCTTGGCCGCATAAAGAAGCCTTCCTACACGATGAGTCTCGCAGATAATGAGACGTATTTGATGATTTGAGACCTTGCGAACGGTTGTTTGTCGTGGCTGAGGAAAGCGAAAGGTATCTTTAGCAGCTTCATGCATGACAACCGTAAGCGTGTTGTAGACGTGGTCGAACGCTTCGTCATCAGAAGGAGGTGCAGTACCCATAAGGCCCCTTTCCTCGAGGAGCTGGTCAATTGTATTGGCGAAGCGGCCGAATGAATGAGGAGGTCCAACGCGACGCGACTGATCACGTGTGAATTCTTTCTACCCTCATCGAGGGACGGCGAGCTCGACATTGACGCCCCACGTCTAACATCTTTTCCGCCAGCACCGTAAACGTCACCGTCGTCGTCGACACCGAACACAGAGTCAGAGTTATCTGTCACAACCATCAACTATCATCGATTCATCCTGGGTTTTCGAGCCCGCGATGACAAGTCCTCAGGATGCTCTTGCGAATCCCCTCCAGCCCAGTACTAGCAGTTCAAACTTGAGGGCATCTTCTCAAGGACCAGATTCCGCGTCCTCTTCTCGCCCCACTGATGAGGGAGAATCAAAAGAACCCTCTCGCGATAGTCATCTTCATCCCGACCAGCCAGTGTCCACGTTTGACTACCTTGCTCATCCTCGCCCGCTCATCACAACCCTGGGTTGGGATCTTAACAAAATCATTGCGAGCTCTTCCAACTTCCATCATGTCCGCCGCGTACATTACACTTCCCCAGCTGCCAAATCTGATATTGTCATACCCGAACTCGAGGAAAACGGTACCCCCTTGATTATCGGCGGTTGGAACAGGCACCCGAGATGGCCAAGGTCATTATTCACTGTCGATTGGTTGAGCAAAAATGGCGATCAAAGTCAGTCTTGTCACTTCCCCTCGATCTGTTCCTAACCCCATTCTAAGATCCAACGGTCCGAAACGTACACAACTGGGCCGATGTCAAGATGCCCGTAGGCGATTTCATCGACAAACTGCGCCATAGCTCGGTATATGCAAATGCGGATGGTGCGTTTTAGCATCCCTTGCTTTCGTCTGACGTCATTTTTTGTGGGACTGATTCTTCTCCAGAACAGGAGCGGTTTTACGGTAAAGATGGCGAATGCCCCACAGAGTGGACCGAATGGTTAACCCAGTCGGGCGCCATACCGGAACAGCTCTTATTTGACGGCTCAAATGACTTTCTCAAGTTTCTCCCTAATCCGGTTCGTTATGTATCAAATTTTCCTTTTCTTTCTGGCTCATTGTCTCTAGGCAAAAGTCCAGACGCTGATGTGCTATATGGGCATCGGTGATACTTTCACCCCGTTCCACAAAGATCTTTGTGCTTCATCTGGCCAAAATCTGATGTGTTACACTGAGCATTCCGGGTCGGCGTTTTGGTTCATGACCAAGTCCTCAGCGGCACCTCGGGTTGCCACTTATTTTCATCAATTGGGTCAAGAGGTTGATCTTGAAACTCACGTGATAACGCTCGAAGAACTTGCGAAAGCTCCCTTCGACATCTATATCGCTGAACAGCAATTGGGGGACTTAGTTCTTGTCCCTCCAAGAAGTTGCCATCAAGTTGTCAACAAGGGTGGAATTACCATCAAGACGTCATGGTCCCGTATGTCCCTCGGCGGTTTACACACAGCACTCTGGCATGAGCTTCCTATTTACCATCGGTAAGATTTCCGGACGTCGAGTTTTTCCAGCTACATGCGACCTACTTTTCGCAGAGTATGTCGCCAGGAAATCTACAAAGTCAAATCCAACATTTTCCATGCATTACAACACTTCACCAGTGTCGTGGAAAATCTTTTACCCGATCACACTGAAAATACTCTGCGTGGCACAGACGCCATGGTCTTGCAGCGCCTTATCGACCTTTTCGACGATATCCTTGCCGGCGAGTTTTCAGTATCACGCGACTCGATGCCCCATGTCTCGCAGCCCGGTTCTTCCCACATGGATAATCTCCATTGCGATTTTTGCGGGGCTGACATTTTCCAGAGCTTTTTTGAATGTGTGCCCTGTCGTACTACTTCCACCGAAGATCTGGCAGACAGCCTTCCCATCGGTGAGGGTCTCGTCCTCTGCCCCTCATGCTATGCAGAAGGCAGGACCTGCCGATGCGGAGTGATGGAGCCCGTACAGTGTCGACGCTACAGCGACCTATTGCAAGTTAGGGATCAGGCAGTCAGAGCAACTCAACGCATCGACGTTGGTTATAGCAATGCATACGGATACTTATCCGAGCAGCCAAAGTGAGTTCTGAATGTGGCCGGTTACTCTATACTCACGTGGAGAAGTCAATTGCTTTCGGGACGCCAGGTAAACACATTCGAAGCCGCTTGTAAATTATTCTGGCAACGGCAGTCAGAGGCCAAGGTGTGTATATTATTTCTATCTAATGCAGCGGGGTCCCATGAAAGCTCTCCTCAGACGTCCAGGAGTTGTCGTGCGCGTAGAGATCAAAGCCACCAGGTGCCAGCTACTGCGGCAATTTACTGCAAACCTTGCCATGGCTCCAGATGTTACACCCACCTTCTTGAAGGAGATTGTATCCATTCTGTGGATTCAATAATTCTTTCCGATCGTTATGATGGGAGCACGGATTGGCATCTCTTTCACCGTCAGGGTGCGAAGCGGTACCAAGAGTCACGGCAAAGCGTTATCGAAGATGAGGAAAGGGGCACGCGTCCCAACTCTTCTCTTAGGCTCGTTTACCTCGCAAAGACTTTCACGACTTGCAGGCCCGTTGCACCCGAGTCTACCGAACACGGTTGGTACGACCGATACGCACAGATGACGTCCGTTCCGGTGAGTCTCTACACTGTGCTCTTTTCTGTTGGCTACATCATGTATAGATCGCGGACACTTCTGTGAAGGTTTTGCTTGGGTTACCAGATGAATTTGAAAGGGACGAGCTGTGTGATAGCCATCCTGAACAACACGAACTACCATCTCGTCAGCCGAGCAGGTCCCCGATCACTGACTTGTTGGCGCCTGCCCCGACATTTTCCAGTCCGGCTGGGATAAATTTGAACGATAATCCTACAATCGCTGACAGCCCGGAGCACTCTCCTGATCATCAGCAAAGTGGCCTCCCTCCGCTCCTCCGGTCACCATCAGTGTTTCGGGATCTTCCTGCTGCTAAATCTATTTCATCGGCTCCTATGGATGATCCAGGGAATCTTAGCGATTTGACCGATATCCCAACCGACATTGATTCTTCGCCACATAACCTCAACACGATTATGTTGGGCCCAGGGGAATCGAACGCACAGATGATCACTAACTCCCCTCTTGCCCCGCCCTCACCCGTCTCCCTCGCGAGCTCTCGATCTCCGAGGAAGCCAAAGTCTAGGTCGAAGGTCAAATTTGCCGGGGTCGAGATACCGCGACCAGAGTGGTATAATGGCTTCCGACAAGAGGCGAAGGCTCAGTCTACCTCTAAACTCAAGAGAAAGCGAACGCAATCTCCGGAAGTTCTGGTATGTTTATCTTTATTCTCTAAGAACGGTATGTACTGATCATCGTGATTCAGACCGATACTGAGCCCGAACAACCTCCCCGACGTTACCCTACGCGACAATCGGCTGCTGGACGACGAGGGGACTTCAATTACTTCAGTTCTCAAACCGCAGGGCCTTCGTCATCAAGTATCCCTGGACTCTCCGCGCCGTCCAGCTCTGATAGTCCACCACCTACCAAGCACATCGCAATAAGCCAGTCACCCAATAAGAGCAAGCGGAAGATGTCACGAGGTGCAGCTTCTCGGTGAGCCTCACCCACTCACTGCAGCGAGAAGCGGAACCTCATGCGAACGACTTCAAAGGCTGCCACGACCGAACGAACATACGCGCACCTCCCCCTCTATCGTAGTTCCGGCGCCACAGGCTAACATCCTCGCTAGCGCCCTAAATCAAACCTTCATGCATAACAGTAATGCTGGCCGTCCTGCCGCTATCCCTCCCCCTAATAATTCCCTATCTTCTGTGAATAACACCAACAACGTCCCCCACCCTGAATCTCAGTACGTGGATGCAATAGTCCAAACAGAAATCCATTTCACACGGCGCACCTCCATCACACCCACTGTGGACCCTTGGAGCGTTATCACACGATTGCAACGCGAGAATGACGAACTCCAGGTTCAGCGGGATGTTTGGAAAGGGCGGTGTACCCTTCACAGTGAAAGTTTAGACAATTTCGCAAAGCAGTATGTCGCAATGAACGCTCAGTCTTATTCCCCGCCACCAGTGGGCCTATCCGAATTGAACATACACACTTCCTCTGAATTCACTTCCCACGCTGGATCGCGGGTACAGCATGTCGTTACAGACAACCAATCCCAGGAACCAGACTACCCTCCTATTGAGACGCTCGCCCTGCCCACACCATCATCGGGGGAGAGCCCTGGCCGGTTGCCTGAAAGCAATGTCTTGCCCTTGCCTTCATCGACTCGTCGGCGAACACCAACGGAGCCTCGCAGCTATCGGAAAGCCCAGGCTGAAGGCCAAGGTGATCATCTTCCGTATCGTTATGGTCCTCGGCGAATCGGTCGGGACGATAACTCAGGCAAGCCTCCCAGAAATGGGGGGAAACGGAGGGGCAAGCATCGGAGGGGTCCAGCGCCATCAGGTAGCTCGGGACGACCCTTTGCACCTGCTGAGGCCGGGCCTTCGAACTCAATGAGTGTCTCGATGTTGGCGGAGGAGAGAGGCGAAGCACGCTCCAATTGTAAGTCATCCTTTTGACTTTTGACTGTTCGTTCAGCAACAATGAAGTAGGCGCAGTTCCACCCTCGCCCCCGTCAACCGCCTCTGATCAGACGCGCAGTTAAGCTGTAACTAGGACACGTTCTTGGCAGCTTTTTCGAATAAATCTTGCTGTACCTCAGTTCAACAATCCACGCATAGCGGTTTTCCTGAACACATATACCGTTACTAGTCTGCAAAGCACTAATCAGATCGTATAAAGGGTCCCCTGGATAGCAAAAATTTGAGTGAAGTGAAAAAATGTCAGTGCCACCACCTGGCGCGCAACAATCATATGACCAAGTGAAGCGGATATTAGGGTGCAACTAATGAAGGGTATATCGAAATTTGATGGGAAAGGTAATGACCGGCGACGTATGACGTTCTGAAAAAGCAAAGGAGAAGCAAGGCAGAGCATGGTGGTTTCTAACCGCATCGGCATGTGATGATTTTCCAGAAACTTGACTTGGGTTCCTGTGCATCACCGTTCTGATCATGATACTCATCTCCTTGTGATACACCGACTTGATTCCCTCGTGCACGAACGTTGCTGATCGCCGGTGGAGCGGCCACAGTCGACATCATGGGAGAAGCTCGACCGTAGGGCTGGTTGGAGAATGCCTCGTCGTTTGCGTAATCCATGCCTGGAGCAACGTTGACATATGGATGTTGGGGCGCTCCAGTAAAGCTGGCTCGGTTCTGAGGGGTTGATATAGGAACATTGACCTGAGCAGCTGCAGACATGGGTGTAGCCTGACTAGAAGTGGCACCGCCGGGTGTGAGCGCGTTAGGGACTCTGCGCTGTTTCGAACCATGGCGGACGAGTGCAGGCGAGGGAGGGACGACTTGTGGGTTAGCAGAAGTCCGTCGCCAGTCGGCGTCGCGCTGTCTTTCCGCATCTCGTCTACGATCCTGAGGTTGAGCTCCCGGCGTATTCTGAACTTGAGATAGCACTGGCTGTTGACCCTGTGAGATGTTTCATTGTCAGTTAAAGAACTGGCATCGACACGAGGAAAGACATGCCATCGATACTTCCCAACCTTTCCCACCTAACGATTGAGTGAGCGACGAACATGGTGATATAAAAGGGATACATACCATTCAACAGATTCCAATCATAGACGCCATCATCCACCTCATTATTGTTCTTCATTACCTTGGTGAACAACTCTCGCAGGAAATCATAATCAGGAGTCTCCTCGAAACCAAGTTTGCGGACGTAGTTCAGGTAGATGCCAAACTCCTCTGAGAAAAGGGTAAGAGAAAGGTGGGATACTTTTACACTGGAAACCAACCTGGGCAGCTATCACATAGCTCTCTAATTGGAGTTGTCTGTTTCTTCTCTCCGATCTTCTCGTACTTCTGCTTGTTCGTTGCAGCCTTGAGGCCTTGCCAAGGCAGACTGCCGCGAAGGAAGTACATGAACACATGACCAAGAGATTCCAGGTCATCCCTTCGCGATTGTTCTTGATTAAAAGAAGCTCAATAATCACGGCGTTACACGTCCATGATATGCAACGTACCCCGCCCTAAGTGAGTGTTGATGCTCATGTATCGCGCAGTTCCGCTAAGGCTCTTGCGTTCTCGGTAAGGAATGTGCTGTTTCGTTTTTGGGTCACGATACTGCTTGGCCATTCCAAAATCGACTACGTGAACGACTGCAGGAAGCTTGTAACTCATTGGATCCAGCAGAGACAAGACACGAAACACACCATTCGAGGCTTTCATGCCAGGGCGACCAACGAGGAAGTTGTCTGGCTTGATATCACGGTATATGAGATTTTTCTCGTGAATGGTCTGCACTCGAGAGATCTGAGGGAAAGTCAGGATATGTTGGAGTAATCTTGATTGGGGTGCGTCGCACCATCTGCCTTGCAGCCATGCAGACCGTCTTGGTTGAGAACTTGCGCCCACACAGGTCAAAGAGGTCCTCCAAGCTGGGACCAAGGAGGTCTATGACCAGAATGTTGTGCAGACCCTCCTGTCCAAAGTGATAGATCTGAGGAATGCCAACTAGAGACCACGTTAATTGAATGAGGATGAGATGCGTTGTATGGACATACGACAGCCAGCAAGGATGCGATACGAGCGACATTCGTCGCGGAGCTGTGGTGCCTCGGCTTTGCGGGGTTCCTAGCAGAGGACGATGAGAAGGAGGGAGAAGGAGAGCGGGGGGTTGACGCACAAACTTGATAGCGACGGTAGTTGAGTTGAGGAGGTTAGTGCCTATGATGAACAGTGAAGCTGTGTGGTGTGGTGGAAGACGGTTGGGATAGAGCACCTTCAAAGATGACGCCGAAGGAGCCCTCGCCGATTTTCTTGCCAACGCGGTAGTGAACGCCGACGACGTTGTTAGTTCCGGAGGGGTGAGAAGCCATGGTAGAAGGAAAGGGAGGGCGCTGAGCGGAAGAACGGACAGCTCGCACTGGCAAGGCTTCAATTGCCTGCGCGGCGAAGAAGGAAACTCTCGCTCGGATCGACTTCACTTCGGTCAATACCGAACAACAAAAAATAAAATAAAATAACAAGACAGAAAAACAATCAAATCTTTACTCTCCATGGCGCTCACACCCCCACCCAACACCGTTCTTCCGAGCCCTTCAACACTTCGAAATCACCCCATCTCGGCTTACGCATCATCCACCAATACTGCGTCAGCATTCCAGGAAACGTCGCAATGTTTCGCGTTCCCTTCCGGTCATCACCCCGGTAGTATGATAAGCAACTCAGGAAGACCGTGTTCTCCATCCGTTTCCGTAACCATGCATTGTACGTTTTCGTTGCGTCATCCTTCACTTTCAGCCCCTTGATTTTGCCAGCGACAACCGGCTTGATGAGCTGTAGAATATACTTTATCTGTCGGCACCACCGAGCTGTGAGACCGACTCTTCCTTCCGAGATACGGTCAACACACCTGCAACTCGATCGTGAAAATCAGGGATGCATGTCCTGACGCAGAATTCGGACCTAGGTCATTATCAGTTTGTCTCCAATCATAGCAGTGAAGCTAACCAACTCACCCACGATCGTGAATGCATTCGGAAACCCAGGGAACACGGTCCCGTAATAACCTGTTGCACCACCTTCGGACTCGAAATATTTTTCCAGTGTAAGCCCGTTGAGCCCTCGGAACGACACGTCCCTATCCACCTGCCAGACACGCACTGTAAGGTAAGCCGCAGTCGTTCGTGCTACAATACTTGCCAAATAAAAACCTGTTCCAAAGATGATCACGTCGAGGCCTATCTTTTCTCCAGTGGAGAGTATCACACCATCCTCCACAATCTCGCGAATTCCATCCCATTCGAGATGGACGTTAGGTCTGTGCAAAGAGGTAAGGTAGTCAGGATCAACAATAATTCTTTTGCAACCCGGAGCTGCGATCTTAGTTTAAGAGTCCATCCACCTGCTAGAAAATCACCGGCACGCACGATAGTCAGGGATCATCCTCTCGATGTTCTCCTTGGGAGTATTATCTTTCAAGTATTTGATCATAAGCTGCCGTCTGTCTATGAGTATGTTGAAAACAGTCACGGTTGCGGGCGATGCATTACCATTCGTAGAAGCTTCCCAAATGGAAGATTGCTCTTGTAAATTAACCAGGTAAGGTCCGACTTGAGCGGTCGGTACGCGTCAATGGCAATAATTTCGCTACTCTCGAATGGAGCTTACTCTGATCATGATTGATGCGCGATATGCTCGCATGAGGAGGGGTATGCGTGCAAAGGCCCACTTAATCCAGTTAGGATACCTGTATTGGCCCTACCGTAACAGTCAGTCTCCACCTTGCAGGCAGCATGTACCAAACTTACCCGTGGCACGAACCATTGCGGAGTTCGGCAGAAGTTAATCACTTCGGTTGTCGACTCCTCAGAAATGATGGGTAAAAATTGTGCCCTATACGCCTCACTGTCAGCACAACTTATACAGCAGTTACTAGCCAAAGATAACGAAACGTACGCGGAACACCCATTACCAATTACGCCGACACGTTTATGCTTCAAACCGACATCGTGCCTCCAGTGGAGAGAGTGCCAAAGTGGGCCTCTGAAGTTCTCGGCTCCTTTTACATCCTTCGGAAATAAGGGGGACGTAAATGCCCCAACTGCCGAGATGACAAGTTCAGCTTCGGTATGTGTGATCTTGCCAGAGATGGTATCTTCCAGCGTCAACTTGTGGATATTTCTGTTCTCGTCCCATTCCACCTCCTTGACATGGGTGTTGAATACCGTGCACGTAGAAAGACCATGGTTAACAAAGAGTTGCTCCCAGTAGCCTTGGATCTCGGGTTGAGAAATGAAATAATTCTCCCAATACGGATTCAACTCTGGAAAGGGAATACCAATGTCCAGGAACATCAGAACCGCATCCCTTTTCGGAAGGAAGAGTGCGGTCAGCTGCGTTTATTGTGATAAGTAAGTAGATGAAGGTTTGGCCCGCACAGGATATGTATTGTCCTGCCAAGTTCCCATCAATACATTTGCCATCAGTGGCCAGCACAGGAAATATAACGTACCCGCCATGTTCCACCGACGTTAGGCGCCTTCTCGTATATCTGTACAGGTATACCAATGAGCCAATGGCGTCAGAAGCTCAAATGAAGAGTATGCATAGAATGCAACTGGACACACCACGAAATTAGTGAAACGAAGCTTTGACTTGAGGTTTATCGCCATGGTCATGCCAGCAATTCTGCATGCAGGGGTATCAGCCGAGTGCTTCGTCGTCACAATATGTCGACAAACCCGGCACCCACTATCACGATGCGGGGAGCACCGTTGGCCAGCGGCGGAGGCCCTACAGGAACTATCATAATGGCCTATGGAAAGGGACGTGGGCGGTTTTCGCGTGTAACCGCCCATTGCATTCAAGTTATAGTCAGCACAGTTGCGTCCGATGCATTTGGTTCTTCGTGGTTCCGTCTGCCGAGAATGATCCTGTCGAACTGCAAGAAGCATTGAACCGGGATCGGGTGCACTTCCTGTCCAAATATCATCCAGTTGGAAGGCCATCTGCTAATGACTGCTCCCGGTGTTGTCCTTTTGTGATCCAAACCCTCAGAGCCGTTGGGCTTGCCGCAAAGGCGATGAAAATGCATGTAATACACGTAGTAGTTCAGTTGAGAGTAAGGGTAACACTAGGCGAAAACTAGGCGATTGAAAGTAGGCGTACAAATCCAGTCACAGCGAGTGCAAAGGAGGGGTTGGCGAATATCGACGTTCAGGCACATTCAGGCCCCACCATCGAGGGTCTTAGCGAAACTCGAAGCAGGAGCTGAAACGTTCGGGAACGTGACTCAGTGATAACTGCTGATACCTGAGATACGACGTAGTGTGTTCGGATGAGATGAGGTCGTACGAGAGTGGTCAAGTTGTAACTCACGGCTCGGAGTTTTGGTGGAAGTAGAAACCACTCATTGTGGCAGCCGGCGGTGGGGACCGTGGACCAATAGAAGATCCGCGCCCGCCCCGACGGACGCTAGAGTCACGCCGACGACGACCGGTGGGGATAGATTCCAGTTTTCCGGGGGAAGGTGAAGTTAACGATTCGCCTTCTTTGTTCTCTTCCACACAGAGAGGTGTTGATTGGGAGACAGTGCGCAGATTGGTTGCCGGGGATTGTGGATTGAAGTCTACACAAACATAGTAGAAGCCTGTGGGGAAACCGGATCAACGCAAGATATTACAGATCCGACGTGTACGGATCGCAATTACAACATATTGAACGTACCCGCAAAACTCGCACCATTGATATCTTGCACTCTGTGGTCGGGGACGAGGAACCTTTCCTTCCACCTCATGAAGACGGCACCACGATCCCGATCGGGAATGGTCAGGTGCGGTCTCTTAAGTTCATTCTTTACGTGTCTGAAAGCGGGGAAACGTTGCCAATGCACCATGTCTTCTTGTTCGTTGGCCCCCCACTTTTGCGTCAGAAAACCATGGCGACTACCGATAATCTCTGCGTCAAAGTAGGTAGTTAACTCGGGCCAATCGTCGGTCAGCCCGCGTATGCGGAGGTATCCGCACAGAAAAGACGAAGAGAAGTCAACGTCCTTGGACCCGTAAGTGGATGTCAGGTGGTGATTAAAGTGAAACGTACGACGATAGTGACATTGACATCGTAGCTGTTCCTACCGCTCTTCTGTGTCCCTTGGAAGGTCGCGCCAGGATATAAACAATGATGTCGCTGCGCACGGACACGCAGACGGGTAATGTCAGAGGCTGGGTCGGGCGCGGGGGTTGCGAGAGCTGTTCGTTGTGCACGACCACGGGAAACGGCAGAGGGAGTGCGCTGCTGACCATTCGTTAACCTGGAAGGTGTCACGGTAGTATGTATGGACAGAGTAGGTTTTGTCGCATGAGTGGGGGACGAGGGTTGGTGTGAATGAGAATGGTGCGATTGCGGTACAGTTGGAGAGACATCCATTTCGATATCATCTTCGAAGAGATGATCTTGATGGGGGTGAATAAGGATGGGATTCTTGCCGGGCATGTTGAAGATACAGGTGAGACTGCGCTATGAGCCAATCCAACAAATATGAGATACCAAATCGGTCACAACATGCACAGCATCGAGAATGTACCCAGCTTCGTCTTTCTCGGGTCTTTCAGCACATGGAGTCGAGTGAAAGATGGACTGTTTGGGATTAGTGGTATTCAAATGCATAAATGAGGGCGATTTTGCTCGTTGGGATCCTGGTCGACACTCATGCATGGTGTGTATAACGATCTGCACCTATTTCAGTTGTATTTATGCTTGGGTCACACTAGCTTGCAACTCCAACTCCCCTCAGCAAGGTTTGGACAATTGCCAGTGGACAATCCCCCGTCCAAGTCGTGATGAGGAATCACTTTATTCCAATACCAACAGGAACTCTACGCTATTTTTCCGGGCAGCTGGACTTGAGGAAGGCTCTGAGGAACAGAAAACGCTCAAGGTAGGATAATTGTATTCCAAGTTGCAAGATGCCGACAACAGCGCCTGATAGACAACCATTCAAGCCCTTCATTCTGTGTACTTGGAACGTTACAAATACTTGGAAGAACAAGAACCAGATAACGTGAAACAGTTGATTGACCGGGTGAGTATCATACTATTAGATGCGACGTTGCTATTTTACCAGTTTGACATTAGGCTAAAATTGAACTACCGTGGTTGAAGAAGTATCAGGATTGTTGGCCAGCTCTCATTTATCTTAAAAGATACGTGGACACCAGGCGGCCCTATCTAGGGCGCAACAGATATACTAGGAAGAAGGCACTGATGGTCGCCAAGAAGAAAGTGGGTGGCATTCACTTATACAACGAGTTGTGTGGCTCGATGTCAATTTCATAGCTCCAGCCTAGGGGCACGACTTGTACCAGAAGAAACTTGACTGATGCGCTAGTAAGTCTGTACTCTTCTAAATGTTCTTACAAACTCTTCATCGAGTCAGGAGAACGATGGCACCACGGCTGTGAGAGAGTTTCTGGCCTCTCTGCAGCCGAGCCTCGAACATCACCTTGATGCACTTATTGGCCTCGGCATCAAAGATGAACAAACGCTTCAAGCCTTTTTCTTATGGCCTCATGATGCACAGGCTCAGTTAGTGGATGAAGCCATTGATGTACTGCAGATTACAAGTCTTGAAAGAAAGGGCCTGTTGATAGGTTGCGGATTCATGAAACAGAAGGTCTTACGAGAGTCGTTGAAAGGGCCAAATGGCAGATACTTATGATCTAAGACCTGGTGTGCTCATTTATCCAGCTTCTGTAATTTTGTATCCACTCCGGAATCTAGGCTGGCTCGCGAGAAAGAGTTGATCCATGTGTATGATCACAACAAGGAGATGCTATTGCTGTTAGAAGGAAGTGGGTAGAGCAAACGAAAGAAAAGACTGTAGGAATGGAAGAAGACTACACGATCACCATCAAACAGAGCGTAACTAAGATGCATTGCTGTATTTAGAGCTCATCTTCTTCTTCGGGAAGCGGGACTGCCTCAGCCTAGGATCGCACATTAGACAGAACCAGTCGGTCGTGAGAGGAAGATGCTTTACCTGTTTCAGTTCCTTTTCGTATTGCACCATTAATGCGGCATCGACAGCAACCTCTGCAGGGGCAAGCGCGGGCGCAGCGACGAACTCAAGGTGGGGATTTCTGCAACACCAAACCTCTGTCAACGGAGACCATGTCAGTATTACAAGGATGCTTACCCAACAAGCTTCTTTGCCAGCCAAAGGAATGGTTTCTCGAAGTTGTAGTTTGACTTTGCAGATATCTCGAAGTATTGAAGGTTCTTTTTGCGGTGGAAAGTGACAGCGCCTGTCTTCACTTTGCGCTCCTTTACAGGAATATGTCAATTTTGGAGGCAAGCAAAGAGCATCGTGATCGACTCGCCTTCACGTCGACTTTGTTCCCGCAAAGAACT
The DNA here is from genome assembly GCA_038089555.1 of Chalciporus chontae. Classification (NCBI taxonomy): domain Eukaryota; kingdom Fungi; phylum Basidiomycota; class Agaricomycetes; order Boletales; family Boletaceae; genus Chalciporus; species Chalciporus chontae. The sequence continues at coordinate 14,487 of JBBPLD010000016.1, forward strand.
ATTGGGATATTCTCGCAAACCCGCTCGAGATCACGGTGCCAGTTAGGTACGTTCTTGTACGTGATTCTCGACGTGACGTCAAACATGATGATGCCGCATTGTCCTTGGATGTAGTAACCGTCACGGAGACCACCGAATTTCTCTTGACCGGCAGTATCCCAGACATTGAAACAGATGGTGCCAAAGTTAGTCGAGAATGTCAGGGGGTGAACCTCGACACCAAGAGTAGCTGGGATCGACATCAAGATGGATATCGCGACTTTAAAGAAAATGGACATACCGATATATTTCTTCTCGAATTCACCAGTCAAGTGGCGCTATGGGTGGCGGTGGTGGAAAATCAGCACGCGATCGGGATGAAAGGCTGATGTTGTGGCAAGGATTACCTTGACGAAAGTGGTTTTCCCAGTACCACCGTCACCGACTGAGGCATGCCAAGTTAAACAGAAAGACGTTGGCAGGTCGTGTAATGACAGGATGCGGCGGGGAGAGGAGAAGTAGGGCATCGATCAAGGGGTGGGGAGCAGATCAGCGTTTGAACGAAGCACTCTACGGGTTGTGGGCGAATGGACATACCAAGGACGAGTTTGAACGTGGGGATGATGTTCTCTTCGCTCATTTTGAGAAATTACGGTGTTCTATGTAGGTGAAAGGGAAGGCGTCGAACTGAACGAAGTCAAGAGCAGAAATCAAGCCGCAGATAAGGTTTTTTGCCACTGAGGCCTATTACCATATTTGGCCATGTCGCTGGGTCAACGCTTCTACCCTGCACGGCCCACTGAGCAAAGTCCCTTCTTGGCCCCTCAAAGCTCAAGCGCTCAAGGCTGGTAGAACTGAATGGAACTAGATTTAAATGGGACTACAACAGCTCACAGAGAAGCGTCTCACCAATGGGAATGGCGTCTAGGTCACAACCATCTCCCAAGCTCACCAGCACTTAAAAATTAACAGCCTCAACTGGCTCGCATACTGAAATATTACAATATGAATACCTCGTACTATCGCTCACAGGCAGCCAACCGGAGGTACGTATCGAAGACGGGATTGACACGGCATTGAATCGTGCTAGACTCATCAGTCGTGATCCAAGAGCCATTGGTCGATCACCAGCTGAGGGCAATATGACCCGCTGTATTCCTCCGGTACAACGTATACCAGCAGGTCTGAAGGCCTGATTGGCTCTTCATGCATCATGCTTCATCATGATTTAATCTTTGGCAAGAATGGCAAACACTGTTAAAGACCGTGAGATTGTATTTTGGGTAGTCGTCGACCAGTCCATCTCTGCTGCTCACTACACACTTAGGGTCATGAATGAACATCCCAGACTTTGGTGAGTATGGCACTGTGCACAATGCGCGACATTTGACCGAGCTCTCACCTCAACCGTAGTGACTACGATGAGTCATCTGATGCTTTGATTGGCACACATGATGCCATTAACATCGGCTTGTCGGCATGACCAACCGTCCGCGATGAGGTTCACCCAGCAGGCCTCCGTTCAGAAATAGTATCCCGCTGGGAAGATCAACATACACCCGCTGACCACCAACAGGACGCCTTACTTATTGCCCGCCATCTTCCCCCTTCACTGGACATCCCTCCCTTTACTCTCTGACACATGTCAAACTCATCACCCTCCAGTGATGGGACGAAGGATCCTGCAGTCAATGCGAAACCAGGTGCCTCCTGGAAGGAGAAGGAACAACATATTCTTCCCAAAAATCGTCTAGGCATCGTCTTCTTCGGTCTCATGTGTTGTACCTTTCTCGCCGCTCTCGATCAGGTATCTATCAATCCACCCCAAGCCCTACGCCGATCTGACAATTATTTCAGACGATTGTTGCAACTGCTTTGCCTACTATCGTAGCCCAACTCGGAGGCGGCAGCAACTACAGTTGGGTTGGAAGGTGAGCTCGAACGTACCCGACAAGCTTGACGTCTCTCATCCCGTGTATCGCCACCAGTGCATACATGCTGGCAGCAGCTTCTCTTGGACCGCTTTACGGCAAGATGTCTAACATTCTAGGTTCGTGTTTTCAAGTTCTCGTCCCCCATTCTTATACTCATTTGTCGGAATCATAGGCCGAAAGCTGGTCTTATACGGTTGCATCATCATATTTTTAGTGAGTAATTAGTGTGAACGGCCCCGCCGTCCAGTGTGACAGCGCTTCCAGGTTGGATCAGCACTGTGCGGTGCCGCAAAGACCATGACATGGTTGATAGTCTGTCGCGCGGTGCAAGGAATAGGTGGGGGTGGTATTATCCAGCTGGTCCAAATTACCATATCAGATATTGTGTCCTTAGAGGAGTGAGTTCCATTCTGCTTTTCTCATTGGTAGCCGTTTAAATTATCTAGCCGAGGGACGTATGGCGGAGCCATCGGTGCCTCTTGGGGTATCGCCAGGTGAGTAGGTTATCTTGGTGTCGGCTGAGCGATGTTTGAGACTTTTGCAGTGTCGTGGGACCATTGCTCGGCGGAGTAGGTCTTCCTTGCCTCACGAACACTATTTCTGCTTATCTCACATTGTAGGCATTAACCGACCATGTTTCGTGGAGATGGTATGTTGCTTGAAGATGACATTGCGTTCGTATCTGACTAATATCAAGGTGTTTCTGGATTAATTTGTCAGTCGCTCTTCTTTGATTTTATGGCGTTTATACTTGACTTCAGAAAAGACCAACCGGTGGCCTAGCGGGGGCTCTCCTGTTCTTCTTCCTTAACCTCAATCCTCATCAGGGGAGACCATTCCGTGACCACCTCCGAGAATTTGATTTTGTGGGACTGGCGACCGCAGTTGCTGGCGTCGTCTGTCTCCTGCTGGGATTTAACTCGAGTGAAACTAGATGTATGCATAATTCTGAGAAAACGGATGACCGATGAGACTTATTGTTACTCAGGGAACAGTGCAGAAACCATTTCGCTCCTCGTCGTTGGAGGGGCTCTACTTATCGTTTTCGCAATTAATGAAATAACCACTACGCGGTCAGCTATTATCCCGCCACGATTGTTCAAGGCATGTGTGGTTATGTCTATTATGATGCTCTTGAACTTTTATTTTTTTGTAGACTCGTACGACAGGCTTGATTCTGATGTCTGTATTCTTGCATGCCCTCACATTCTTTACTGGTATGTTCTAGCAATTGAGGCCCGTTATCGACCCGCATACTCAATCGACATAGGTTCATAGTATGTTTCTCCAGCTTGCGTGTTGACCTGCCTAAATGTTCGTCAGTTATTTGCCCATGTACTATCAGGGTATGTCTGTACCTCCGTTCTCCTTAACTACGACTAACATCCCGGTATAGTGCTTGGCGCGTCTGCCACGAGTTCGGGGATCAAGTTCGTCTTCAAGTTCTCTCGGCTTACCCCGTTACCCATTCTCAATATATCGTTACAGGATGCTTCCCTATTCCCTAGGGGGTTCTGTACAATCTATCCTCTCGGGTTGGCTTGTGACTCGCCTTGGGTCTTATCGCGGGATCATGTGGGGTAGCTGGATCGTGATGACCATCGGATGGGGTCTTATGATTATGCTGGATAGTACATCTAGTGTGTAAGTATCAACGCTCTTCAGAGGTTTGCCATAGCTTACCTTCGCTCGCATAGTGCTACTCAGGAAATCTTCCCTCTGATTGCCTCACTCGGAATCGGTTGCTTGTTCCAGGTATACCATGCGCCGCTTTATACGTGGGTTTCTCTCAGATTTTCATAGGTGCCACTTATTGCAGTCCAAGCTGCCATGCCTATAAAGGATATGGCCACGAGTACAGGAGCATTTATGTTCCTACGGTATGTATCGAGATCTCCATCAGAATAGTGACGAGAAGTTTACATGTACTCTCTAGCACTCTTGGTGGTACCATCGGCATCACAGTTGGAGAAGCTATTGTCTCGGGTACACTCCAACGGAAACTCAAAGGCATCTCGGGCATCACTTTCAGTACTTCCGCTGCATCGATCAATGAAAGCGTTAGGCAAATATCGTCGATCCCTGTATGTGACAACTGCCTCGATTGCAAGCATGTTCTAACCTCGAACTCTACGGACCGTAGAACCTTGCATTGAGGGCCGAAGTGATGCACGCGTATGCTCGCTCCATCAGTACAATCTGGATGGTGAACACTCCCTTGGCAGGTTTAGGAATGGTCCTCGTGCTGTTCATCCGTGCATATTCGTTGAAGCGGACCACTATTCGCGGGGGCGATGGAAAGCCTAGCGATCCTGAAAAGGCTGACACTGCGAATGGAGCCGGTGCTAGTGGCGAGGCGGGTTTTGTCGAGTCTGCAGAGAACGAGAAGTCAGCCATTCAAGACGATGCTACCGAGCGGACACGGACCAGTCTCGAAGGTGAAACTGCCAGAGAGGACGAAAGCAAAGAACCCTAACGCCTCGGGACACAGGGCACTCCTGAGTCATATACATCCCCCCATAGACCCCTGACCTTGAGCCGTCAATTAAGCACATATTTCATAGGGAGGAGATCTGTGACCAAATTGTGTCTCTGGTTTGTATCGGAATTCATAGACTTGGGGGATGCTCGTTTTCAACAATAGACTTGGAGGTCCACCTTCCGAATGTACGATGCACAGAGATATCATTGGAGAACTTTGACAATCACACACATGATACCATTGTACAGAAAACCCGTCAATGATCTTGGCCCAACCTTCCAAAATATATCGAAAATTCATTCCAACCAATCATGACTCTCAAAATCGTTTTCGTCTGTGTCGACAGTCAGCAGAGAATCTCTGTCAAAACTCGGTAAGGCTCACCCAAGGCCATCACTGAGCACCGGCTTCCTGCAGGCGCCATTGCACGATAGAGGGCAATGCACAAGTCGTTGTGGTTCCCGACGAGAATTCGTTAGGAAGCGCCGAGCAGGTCCAGTCAGAAGGACAAGCGAACATCAAGTATCGGCCCTGGTAGCAATGGGCAAACTGCCCCTGAACGCAAGCCACTTCGTCTCCCGTGCAGGTGGAGTCTACAGTGAGCGTTGCGTATTGCTGGTTCAGGGCCTTGGCAGCCGGGCCATTTGCCTGGAGGTTGGCAAGCGATCGACTGAGGAAAGTTAATTGACGAACATCCTGCATAGATGAAATACTTACGCCTCAGGCTCTGAGCGCTTGGTTTCGGATATCCCAGCTTGAGCGAATCTGTACGCGATGTTGTCGTTCGTGTCACAGGTGGTATTGGTACCCGCTTCAGACTGTTTGGGAATGGCAGCGCACGACCAGTTATCCGGGCAGTTGTACGTGAAGTAACGGCCCTGGTTGCAGTGGGCGAACTGGCCGCCGATGCAGGCAAAATCGCCATTGTTGCAGGGCGAGTTGACAGTGAGGCTAAGGTACTGGTCATTCAGAGCTTTGGCAGCGGGACCGTTCTGCTGGAGCCAGCTACCGCGTCTCGAGATAGAGGCAGCGGAGGCAAGGAGAGCGGAGGCAATAGTAACGGTAATAGCGCGGAAGGAAACCATTGTGGACGACTTTGAAAAGCTTTGGAAAATTAGTTGGAAAAAAAAGTGAACGGTGAACAAAGATAAGCAAGGAAGGCAAAAATGACGGTGAGCGAATGGGGTGAGCAACCAGGCTGAGGAATTGACCTGTGGTGCGCGACGTTATATATGTACGCCAAGACACGCCACCGACAGGTACCAACATTTGAACAGCCTCGTCGTCAGAGCGGCAGGCTGCTGTTGATGGCATCAGTCCACCGGTGCCAGTGTGGAAACAATCCTTGGCAAGCTTTCTCAAAATTACATCATGCACATCCACAGCTCGAGCTTCTAGCCTTCTGGATTCGTGCATGGAACCGTGTCGCTGTAAGTTAGAGCGTACTTACAAACGTACATTGCATGGGAGAATAATCGTTCGATGTTGGTTGTCAGTTTCCGCGGGTCTTGAGATCTTGAGACTTGGATCAGTCTTGGCTACTTATAAATATTCTGACTTGGCAGATTTTCGGATGAACTGCCTCCCAGTGGCAACCTCGAGGCGTTTCAGATTGACAACACAAATGCGAGACACACTACTTAGATATTGAATGATGTGTCCAATTTTTGGCTTCTTCATCTCCACTCCTCATAACCGATATCTATGGAGATCATCGATCAGGAACAATGGGTTCCATAATGACGCGAAGCACCGCCACCGACACCGCCATTTTTTTCCCGCGCTTGAATTTCACACCCGCGAATTTGCAGTGCAAATGACCAATCTGCCCACGTCACGTGATCGGTTCACTGGTGGATCACCAAAAAGTTTCGAATCTTTGCGAGAGTAGTGATCAATGGTTGGTCTTACAGAGCCCAGCGTTGTCGAGGATCGACCGCGAAAGAGGATTAGGACCACCACAAAGAACAAGACAGCGAAAACCATCAAAAGGTCTTTGAATGACACCCACCTCTTCGCCCCCTTCCGTGCACTCGGACTTGTAACAAATCACATACCGTTTTACTTGCAAACTCGATCCCATAAAGGCGCCACAGACGGTCCACGGATACACATACTGACATGCCTTGGCAGATCATGGGCAATCTGGGAAGGCGGAAAAATAAATCTTTTGTTCGTTGGTGAGCATGTGCCATGTTCAAGAATGCGCTACCTACTGACACCCTTGCGTATAGGGCCTGAGGTGGAACATCCGATTTCATGTTTAATCATGGAAGATGATGCTGTCTGGGCTGCATCGGGTGTCCATGTCATCAAATACCTCCGAGGAAAAGAGGTACATATGATCATTTCGACCCGTCTCCTTGATCGACAGAACTATGCAGGTCGTGCGGGTCGCCAATCCACTTGGAACCTCCCTGGATTCGATACTTATCTTTGGCTCTCTACTACTTGCCTTGACTCAGGATGGTGATCGGATGCTCGTTTGGGACGTTTCGCGCGACGGTGAGATAGCCGTGCGATGCCACTCCATTGTCTTAACGTTGTCTAGATCCTTCGTTTTCTTGTACAATCCAATTCGACATCGGTTTCACCGCTGTCATGTTGCTGCACCCTGCGACTTATTTGAACAAAGTACTGGTGGCCAGTAGCGAAGGTGACTTGCAGCTCTGGAATATACGAACTCAGTGAGAATTCTTCTTTTGTGTCTGCTTCTCTTATGCGTATACAGGTCATGCATACACAAGTCTCCGAGTTCAAAACTGCTAACTACGCTGGGCACAACGAATATCGCATCTTCCGCTATCACAGCACTGGTCCAGTCACCCGCAATCGATGTCGTAGGCATCGGATTCACGTCCGGCGAAATATCCGTATATGACATACGCGCCGACCAGAGGTTGATGAGGATGTACATGGAAGGCGGCGGTATCCGAGCGATGTCGTTCCGGAGTGGTCAGTTCCCGTTGTCGCCACATCTTCAGACTTCCCTGACAGGGTTCACATAAGACGGGCACCAAATCCTCGCCAGCGTCTCATCTCACGGGCACTTAGCTATCTGGGACTTGAATTCCGGCGGTCGTCTTCTTCACCTTATTAGAGGGGCTCACGACGGTGCCATCAGTGCCGTGCAATGGGTACCCGGTCAACCAGTTTTGATCACTTCTGGCGAAGACAACTGTGTCAAGGTATGTGTTGCTCATGATCCCCCTAGCGCTTATTAATCGCGGGGCAGCAATGGCTATTTGACTCGCCGACCGTTGCCCCTCGCTTGCTCAAATTTCGATCGGGACACCACCTTCCACCGCATCTGATCAGGTACTATGGCCAAGATGGAAAACAACTTTTAACTGCCTCAGCCGACCGGACCTTGCGTTATACCTCTGTTGTCCGTGACTCCAGGTCGTTTGAGATGTCTCAAGGTAATTATCTACAACCGGCAACTAGAATACATTCATCCAATACACGACAGGCCCCCTCATTAAGAAAGCCGCGACTTTATCGAAATCATTGTCCTCACTAAAGTTTCCGTCGATAACCTCCATCGCCCATTCGACAATGCGATCGAAAGACTGGGATGATGTGCTCACAGCACACACAGATGAGCCCTTTGCGCGGTCCTGGACAGTATTGAACAAGCGTCTCGGAAAATATACGTGGAGCTTAGCTGAGGGAAGCAAATGGAAGTCTACAGCGGCTTCAGTGAAGGTTTGATCACGCGCCGCTCGTTGCATGAGCTTAACTGACGATGAGCTTCGCCAATTTGTAATGCAGTGTGTCTGCGTTTCTGCGTGTGGAAATTTTGGGTTCGCAGGCTCGTCGACTGGCGAAATCCATGCATGGAATGTGCAATCTGGGATAAAGCGGAAAACTTTTAATGTCGGGCCTTGTCCCCAACCAGTCACAGTGCGGTTAGGTGAAACCTCAAAACTGAAGTGTAGTGAGCGGGGTATCACGGGGCTGGCGTCCGATGCACTAAATCGTCTCGTGATTGCGCTTACGTCGGACGGGACTATCAATGTGGGTCTTCGTTTCTGTCAGTGCATGCTAGACGTCGCTCATTCAGCCGCGCCAGTTTTTCGATTTCCATACGACCAAGCTAGATTATGCATTAGTGCTATCTGCGTCTGCCCATTCGATGGTTCTTCATCAGGATTCGGGACTACTGGCTGTCGCCTGCGACGACGTGATGGTGCGTGTCGTAGACATCGAAACAAGACGAATAGTCAGAGAATTGCCATGCGGTTCGGAGGGCCGAATCCTCGACATCGTAGGTTCAGTGAATTAATCGGGCGTCCACATTTACTGACAACATCTAGGCCTTCTCACCAGACTCGCGCTGGATAGTATCTACCTCCCTTGATTCAATAATACGGACATTCGACATACCGACTGGCCGTCTGATAGATGCATTCCGTACGCCAAGTATCGCTACTAGCATCGCTTTCTCCCCCACGAATGACTTTTTGGCCACTGCACATGTGGATAGCGTGGGGGTGTTTTTGTGGGCCAATCGAGCCCAATTCACGGAAGTCGCTTTTCGAACGGTGGCTGAGGAGGACATCGCGGAGGTCTCAATGCCATCTATGCAAGGTGATATTGAGGATGAAGGTATCTCTCAACATTATTATTTCTTCTCGGGGACACTCACGCGTCTATCTTAGCACTGGAGGCATTGACTGAGTTGACGATGGCGGACAGGGCAGCGGACGTGTTTTCTACGCCCCTTCAGTTAGACGGGGACCTTGTCACACTGACTCTCCTTCCTCGGTCACGCTGGCAAACATTGTTGAATCTCGATGTCATTCAGGTGAGTGTAATACCATCGCAAGTCCACCCGGTAAACCGAACACATTTTCAGCAACGGAACCGACCTAAAGAACCTCCCAAAAAGCCTGAACAGGTCCCATTCTTTCTTCCTACCTTACGTGGCGTCGAGCATCGCTTCGCCATCGAGCACAGAGAGGAAGAAAAGTCTCAGAAGAAGACACGTCTGGATAATAATATGGCCAAGTCGAAGAGCATATTCCAAACCAAGTTGGCTGAACTTGAGAAGGGCAAAGGTGAGCATATGGCACTCACACGCATCAAAAGTTACTTGATTTTTTATCAAGCCGACGACGATCTTTTCGAATACATCAAAAGCTTATCCCCTGCTGCAATCGACATCGAGCTGCGATCATTGGTTACCATACCTCACCTCCGGCAATTTGTGCACGCGCTCAAGCGACGTTTACAATCCCACAAAGACTTTGAGGCCGTTCAGACGTTGCAGAATGTATTGCTTCGAATGCATGGTGACGTCCTCATCGACAACGATGAACTCCGATCTGAATTGGAGGAATTGTTGGAAATACAAGAAAAAGAGAGCGAGCGGGTCTTGGAACTTCTTGCCTCGTCCCTGGGTACTCTGGGCTTTGTACGGGACACGATATGATCATCTCCAAGCCTATACTTTGTGTTCCAGAGGCGCCGATGTTACATAAGCTACCTTGATGCTCGATTGCAGTGGGCACTTTGCTTGATTCTGTCACTGAATGCAGGCACCAAGGCCGACGACTCTCATGTCAGCGGACGCTCATACGAAGCAATCGATTGACACCACGGGTGGTGTAGTACGATGCAAGCATGGAGAACCAGCTGCGAAGCACAAAGCGAACAATTCGAAGAACCTGAATCGGTGCGATCTGCAATTGTGCTATGCACTACCTTAGTTTCTCATTGACTTTCTGGCTTTCGACATCGGTGGAACAGTGAATTCTATTGTTGCACCAGGCCAATAGGAGATTCAAACAGATGTCATTTCTGGCGTGAGATCAGTTTCGTTCGTCAGGCATGCACATGCTCTGACTAGTAGGGAATATCTCTGATAGACTGGGCGGACGACCCTGTTTTGAAAACGAGGTCGTTGCCCCAAACTTCGCCTTTGGTCGAATGGTCCTCGGGGCCCTCCGAAATAGCAAGGACGGCACTTGGTCTAAGTACGCCGCAAACGTCTCCACAAAAACAAACTCCACGAAGCTCCCAGCGCTTATTAGACATCGAGGCAGGACTAAGGCAGCGGGACCTGGATCAGAGTCCCACTCGGCAACCCGGCCTTTCCAGGCTTCCAAGCCTATGCATCGATTCCGCGTCGGCAGTCCGGCCCAAATCGACATCCATTGCTAGAGATGCCCCCCCTCAGCCTCCTTCACCCATACCCACAGAGGTTGACGAGACTGAGGAGCGGCCTCGTAAAACGTATAGTTTTCTAGGTTTAGATGATAGTCCAGAGCCGCGGACTTCGACGATTGACGAGTTACCTTCAACACCGCCGAAGAAACGTCGGTTAACACCTCCAGGGGACGCTGTTGAAAGTGCCGTGAAAGCACTGGCAGCTGGCGCGCCGTCTCTCATGAAGCCACTGCCTACACCTCCCAAAACCACTCAAAGGGCTTTTCAGCCTGCCGAGCCTACTATTCTTGCCACGAATTCAAAGGGAAAAGGACGCGAAGATATATATATGCCATCAGCACGTATCATTGGCGATCTGCATTGTCTTCGATAGAGTGTCTGATCAGCATTATTTGACACGGTGTAGGGCGATCATGCATACCCCAGCGCGTATGACACCGGGGACAACAGCGGGCTACATGAAGACAATGCTCTGCCACTTTTCACCAACCCACGGGATGAGGAAGGCTCATCTTCATCTGCAAGCCATGGGGAATCTCCAACGATCGCTGAAAATGCACTCGATTATATCAATGGGGCGAGGGAAAAAGTGCAAGAGCTCTCCACATACATGGATTCTTTCGATATCGCGCGATCGATGCAAGAGTTGCAAACTGTCGAGCGGCAGAAAATTCAGCACGAGTGCAGGGATCGGAGTCAGAAGGCGAAGATTCGGGAGTTGACTGCTGAGCGGGATAGACTTCATGCCACGGTCACTAGACTGGAGGAAGCGTTGTTACGGTGAGCAGTTCACTTATCACTGATATTACATGGATGATAGAGTGTCGTCCCTAGTTCAGAAGAGAGAAATCGTAGCAAGGATGCAGAACTAGACGCTTTGAGGACTAGGAGAGGGATGACTTGATTGTTTTGATTTCAGTACATTTGATTTCTTTCACCGTGGCGTCGTTATGATTTCTTTTCTGATCGACGGGGCCACTTTGATTAGCTAAGCAGAGCGTGCACGTGCAGTCGCGTCGTACGGCACGTGAGAGCGCGTTCGGGCTCGTTGTGTTCCCCTCCGACGGTCGGGTGAGAGTGAGAGTGTGTATGTTTTATACCACCGTACATCGACCTCGTCCATGCTCGGGTTCAGGCCTACCAACACATCGTCCCCAGCCAAGTCTTTGCTGCCCACTCCGTCTCTCACGACCATCTCCGATGCCTCACGCACCTCGGCCGTTTCTCGCTCGGAGCTTCAGAGCCTCTCCTCCACAGAGGTCGAGTTTCTTGACGCGGTGATAGCACGGATAGCTCCGAACGCAACATCGTTTCTCTCAGGCTTGAAAGCGTACAACGACGAATTACACGAGCGAGGCCTGGACAGTCAGACGGAGACGGTTCATTACGGGAGGTTGCTTGAAATTTGCAAGCTCAGGGGTCCAAGCTGGCAGGCTAAATGGGATGCCATCAAAAAGCAATACGGCTATCATACGACCACCACTGCGCTGCAGACTACCGCGCCCCGTCACAAAACACCTCCACAACCTCCCGCTCGCCAACATTCATTTCCGAGACCCACTCGCTCACCAGCGTATCTTGTAACCCCCGTACGTGATGACGACGACGACGTATTCACTCTCCATTCCCACCAGGATCGCGACGAAGCTGACACAACTCAGGAAACCACCGAGACAGAAGAAGGTCAACAAGAACACTCAGAACACTCATCCGACACGGAACGAGAGGACGAACCTGCACGTCATGGCGTTCCCAGACTTAGGGACCTTCAAGGTACGACAATACAAGCAAGATCAACGAAATCCCCTACTTCCCGCGTTGCAAACCCCATTTTGCCCCCAAACCTTACTCGTCAGGCTACCCCCCGACCCCCAAATGCCTACCAGGAAGCACTCCGGCGTGTTCCTACCTGGGAGGATGCGTCGGATATCGCGGATGGCGTGATACCCTCTCCCTCGACCACTCCGCCCTCATACCGAGCAGCAGTCCAGATACCACCCACTTCCAAGCCAGCGACTGCTGACATTCGAAGTCAACCATTTCCTCGTGCGCCCTCGCCAATCAAATTACCCAAAGACCCTTACGGGCAGCCCAAGCAATCTCGCGAACGCAGAGGTAGTGTGATCAATGAAGAAGACGCGTGGAGGAAAATCAAAATCGCTCGAGATGAAGAAGATGCGGATAAGTTCCGGGACGACAAACTTCTGGAACGCTGTTGGGAGATATGGCTTCTCGGCTGCCAGTGGTTGATTGTGCGGGCCTTTTTTGTTTTAAAATTATCTATCATGTAACATGAGCTTTTCTAGACGACAAATCAACAAGTCACTGAAGCTCGAGACAATGTCATCCTTGGGTCAGCACTCAGGCGGTGGCGCCATGCCGCCGCCTCGCTGCTTGAGAAACAGAAGCATGCTTCTGCCATTGCCAATACCTGCTGTTTGCGTGCGGCACTGATCGTATGGAAAGCAAAGATGAAGGAGAAGCGCCAAGTAGCCTGGCGGAACGACATGCGCGCAAAAATGAAGACTGTTCGCGAGAAGCGTGAACTCAAAATTCAGAAGGATGCTTGGGCAAAGTGGCGGCAATCCTTCCGTTCCCATCTATCCGAGCTGCAGTATAACGAACGGATTGTCATGCGATTCTTCCAGCGTTGGAAGTCTAGTCTGTCAAAACTTGATCGCTTAGAAGCCACTGCAGATCAGTTCTACGGTAGAACAGCCTGCAGCGCTGGAGTATTAGCATGGAGACGTTGGAGAAGAACACTTGTCGTCCGTGATGCGGAAAAGGCGGTCACAGCCAAGGGTGGTACCCGAGTCAAACGCGAAGTGATGCAAGCCTGGAAGAAACATACGTGCGTCAATTTCCCAAAAATCTTTATCCAGGGTCCTGAACGAACCCACTTGCCTAGCCGTGACCGTCAAAAGGCCGCCGGTTTCTACGATGTTTATGTTATGAAGCAGGCCATCAGGTCGTGGAAGACCGCTCAAGATCGGATACACGTAGGTCCATTGACTCCGTTGGGGAACACTTCCATTTATCATGCCTGCAGGCAATGCAAAAGAGGGCAGATAAGCATCTCGCCAGGCAGGATGACGTGCTCGTCCGAGCTGTCACTCGAGTCTGGAAAGCCCGCGAACGTGGAAAATTGCTTGAGAGAGTTAGATCTTTGCGCCTCATCAAAACCACCTGGTCAACATGGAGGGAACATATGCAAAAACATCGCCAGATGGAAGGTGAGGTGAGATACATGGGCGATCGGCCTAGCGCTGATCTGGCCTAGATTATGCGCTTTCCTTTAGCATGCGGTCCAGTTCTTACACGGTATCATCAGCCTTGAAAACATGGCACGAAGTCTACACCGTCTATCAGAACCGGCGGACATTTGCAGTTCAGCGTCGCCTCGCGCGTACACAGTACGATTCGCTCACAAAGTGGCGAACTCAATTGCGCGCGAGGCTGAGGCTGCTGAAGCATGCAAAGTTTGTCGAGAAATTCGTCATTCAACGGCGGATATTAAATGTCTGGAAGTCCAAGCTCGCGGAGAAGAAGCGGCAGGACAAACTCGTGGCTCTAGAAGCCAACAAACTCGGAGAGTATATGAAAAGTATGTCGTGTGATAGATTTTATTGGTAATTCTGATGTAATTCGCACAGTTTGGCAGGCGAAGGCGAACAGAAGACGATGGCTTCGCGTGGCTGAACAGCAGATCATTACCCGCGAGCATACGGTATGCCCAGAGGGGTTAACGCTCTCGTTGAAATCCTGACCTCCCCAACAGCGAATTCTAGCCGACACGTTGAGGCGATGGACAAACCGTGTCATTGACATCAAACTTCGCGAGCTCGAAGTTAGCCAGAAATACTCTCAGGCGCTGTTGAAGTGAGGAATGACATCATACCATCTAGATTGTGGCTTACCTATCACACACAGGTTCGCGTTTCGAAAATGGAAGAATATATGCCTGAGGCATGTCGAAGACCTCAGTCTAATGGAAAGTCACCTTGACATCAAGCGGGCCGGTAGGTTCCGCCTCTCATCGGTGAACTTGTAGATGACATCTTATTTTATTTTTCTCTTTTAGAAAACATGCGTCGGATGTTTCATAAATGGCTTGCTGCAGCTCGTGCCCGGAGGCATAAACGGGTGCTTTTGCATGAGAGACAGGCAGAGTTCGACCGAGCATCCATGCAAGTTGCATGGGACAGGTGGAGGGAGAAATTTGTGGAGGAAAAGCTCCTGCCGATTGTGAGCTCTACTCGCATGACGATCGATTGACCCTCTGAGCGCCACGACCACAGGCCCATCAAGTCGCGTTACAGAGTCAGAAAAATCTACTTTTCCGCGCTTTCGGAATCTGGCATGCGAAGACAAGAGTGAGTGGCTAAGCTCCAGGTGGAAACCGCACTCATCGCTGACACGGTTGTGCTAAGTCTTTGCCGGCCATACGATTCCGTGCCTCTCGTACTAAGACAAAGTTCTGGGATATATGGCGTGCCGCAATGCCGCAAGCCCTCCAAGTCAAGAAAGCGCGTGAGATGCATACCGCAGCTGTTCTTTGTACGTTTCAAGGTCATAAAACCGTGTTCTACTCACGAACGTTTTTCAGCACGAGCGTTAGATAAATGGAGTCAGGCCTATAAAACAAAGCGTCACTTGAAAGAGATAGCGTAAGTGATTTAAGTGAAATATTAAGCAGGACGATCATTAATTTTTTTTTCTAGTCGTGCCCGGTACTTGCGCTTGCCAACTATATCCAATGGTCAAGCTGTGGCTACACCAAAGGCTACCGGTCCGTTGATACCACATTCGCTGAGGAATGCCTATCCTCGGCGAAACGTGGTTGCTGAAAGCGAAACGGACTCGGACGCAGGTCCAAGCAGACTTGGCAGCCGCTCGACTGCGGTGACTCCCAGGTCTGGCATAGCTAGCCTGCTCTCTAGCCGGCCGCGTGCAGACACGGTCACTCGCCCTCGTCCAAAATTATCTTCTCGTGGACGAGAACCAAGTCCTGCCCGATCAAAACTGTCAGCGCCGGCGACCGACGAGCCACCACGATCACCACGGCCACGGTTCTCTGCGCGACGTCCCAGCCCAGCACGCTCAAAGTCATCTTACGCTCGTGACCCAAGTCCAGCGAGGTCTATTGCTCCAAGTCAAGCCGAGCCCGAACGGAGTCGATTGTGGCATGAGCTGAGACAGGTACGGATGCGGTCTCGACCTCCCACTGAGAAGTCACGATCACCTGAGCCACCACCCTGATTCGTGACATGGAACATTTGGTCTGTGGCGTGCTGAATCGATGATTGGATGTTGCGATGTTGCGAAAATACAACACCCCCGAATCTATGTGATCGTAAATATTTATTACAATAGTATCGCGTTGTAGGACGTTTTGGAGATCAATGATACCGTTCCTTGCCTACCAATCAGCTGACTCTTGCAAAGTCATGTCTGGTGCATCCATACACAACCTTCCCTGCAGAATCCACAGGAATCACTGTAGGAAGCCTGTATCCTTGAAATGCCAATTGACTTCTCAACGATCCGATCGCACGGAAAGACATAACAACACACACACGGGGCATTCTGAATTGCATTGATACTCGCTAGGGAATGAATGTATGTGCCCAGCACCACGGTATCGTTGTGGGCGCATGGCGCGTGTGTATACAGGGATCAGGTGGAGTCACGAGTTTTGGTAGTACTGCCAGCCGACCCAGTTCGCGATGACAAAGTACGAGCTAGTGGGTACAATTAGCAGCACAAAGTACTTGTAGTGTGTATCCTGGGCCAGGACGTCAAGGAGCTGGCCGCGATCGTACGTCAGTTGAGAGCTAAGCGCGAATGAAGTTGTTTGAACACACAGGGATACCCGATAGTGGGAGGAACGCGCTAAAGAAGACGGCATGGCTTGCCAACAGGAAGAAAATGGCGGTGAGAGCAACGATGAGGTGGCCTGCATTGAAGAACATGTGTTTGGTTGGTCGGAGGGGCGTGTATGTGTACTGAGGTCGTAATCCCGGTGAAACGTGGTGATCCTGCCACCATTACCATTACGCAGATCCTGCCATTAAATTCGCGGAGACTTGATCGTGATTCAAATAGAGATTCTAATAGTACATGCCACCAAGAAGGTAGAAAACGGTATACATAACATAGCCAGCACGGTCGTAGCAAGTTAAAACTAGTCGTATTGAACGGGGTCGATGTAGTTGTGATGGTACAAAAATTAGACTGGAGGCGAAAGCATATGGAGGGATACTAGGATTTCGAGACGTGAGGAAGTGCATGCATGGTACAGATTGAGACATTGAGAGGGGCATCATCCTTGGACATCAAAAAGGAACGGTTCATGCGAAAGCGTAGCGTCGAGGTAGCAAAGATGAGAGAAAAATTCCTACGGGTGCGAAGAGGAAAAAAAAATCGAGTCGACATACAGGGCTCAGGCACTCAGCTTGGGGCGTTTTTCGTAATTCCTCTCTGCCAATCCACAATATCTCTTCCGTGGATAATTTTCCGAATCTGAATTCTCGAAATCTGACCGTGAGTTGGAAACCGGAAAATATTCTGGACGACCGTCGTCCGCGGTAAGCATCCCGTGAGATGAAAGCTCATACGGGCTGAGTCCATTGTCGTCAACATGCGGATGGTCAAGAAGCTGCGGAAGAGTTATGGCAGAGGGCGGTGATATAGGCTGCATATCGGAGGACGATACACTCTCTTGATCAGGGGTCAACCGAGGATCGTCGGTCAAAAGCAAGCTGAAACGACTTGTCGGCTCGTCGGAGAGATCGACTCTTTCCAAAGCCAAGGCACTGGAACTGCCATAGGACGATACGGAGTCTGCGATGCTAATCCTCCTCTTCTTCTTTGGCCGGCGACCAATCGGGGATTCGGCGGTCGCGGGGATTGCGGGGGCATGTGAGTATTCCATGGCCTGGAAAGTTGGCATGTAAATGGGCGCTGTAGATACACCCTGGGGAGGGCCAGGGCCCGTGTCCTTATCGCCGTTTGTAGACCCGAACGGGTCTAGACTGGAATGCTTGCCGCGGAGAAAGGGGCTGAGCCCAGTGCGTTTCTTGACTTCTTCAATAATGATGTCCAGGCCTTTGCCGGTGACGTTTGGACAACCCTCGGTGAGGTTGCTATAAGCTTCGGTTTCCTCAAGAGCATCCAAGAGAACTCCGCCGGCGTCGATGCGCTTCTGTAGCGCGACCGCGACCGCGCGGAGACGCTCATCGTGCGCAGCGAGAACGGAGATACCCTCAGCTCGGCGTGCCCAGTAAGAGAACTGAGTATTAGACCACCCAGAAAGCACAAGGATAGTAGAGCGTGTAAGGGTGACGGAACCCAACGGAGAGTGCGGATACGGATGAGACAATGACTTGAGGGGATTATACGGGTGACTGCGGAATTATACGGTAAGTGTGATCCAATCGCGCGCAGCCGCGCAAACGGAATTTGATTAGGCAACGGCGAAGGTACGTACGGGACATAAGTTCGCAATACCTCTTTGACAACCTCGACCTTTACAAGAAAATCGATTGCTGTGGCGCCAGGAGGCGGACTTGAATCATCACTAGAATTCTTGCCTCTGGGGCGGAGTTTTGATTTTATCGGACCCAGGCGTCGCTCAAACAGCCGTGCGGAAAAGGTATTCCATTTTGCGTCACCAAGTTGATCGCGAAGAAAGGCAGCCGCGTAAGGGTCTACCTGGGACGGTGAGCCGGCGATTGAGCGTTTTGTAGCGGTACGGTTCTAGGAACGAGAATGAGTCAAGGAAGGAAATAACGGCAACAAGGCTCGCCTCGATTTCGGCTTTAGCAACGTCAGCGGGGTTTGACTGAACGATAGGCGGTAGCATGGTGTGAGCAAGCACTGGCTGTTTGGGGGGGGAGGAGGATATTGCGAACTGGGCGGTCTGTTGATCCATTGAGCAGGGAAGGTCATGGAGAGTATGAAGATACGAGAGAGGGGGGGATTGGGCAGAATGAAAGCGAGGTTCGTGGAGGGGATGGCCACGGAGCGCGAGGTCGTGAGGAAAGTGTTTTGGCTGTACGTGTGGGCTGTGGTGTAGGAAGGTGTTTGGTTCGTCTGGGAGGATGTAGTGAAGGTCCGGATGGGGCAGACGAGTGTCCTGGATGGAGTAAGGATATGCGGAGAGAGATTGGGAGTACGGTGAGCAGTTTACGTTGTCGTGAAAGGAGCTGTAATACACGGAATCGCTAATAGATACAGAGATTGAGTCGGACACGGAGCTGTGGAAGTGAGGGGCGTGAACGTCGATGTCATGAGGGTCGGTGTCGTTGGAGTTATCTGGGATGAGAGATTGAATGATAGGGCTGGTGTGGTCGAGGAGGTCACTGCCGTCGTTGAGATCGACGGTGGACATGTCGACGATGGAGGGGAGAGGGGGGAATGAGGAGGAGGGGAAGAGGATGAGGAGTGGATTGGAGAAGGTCTGTCATAAATAAGGGCCGATCGAATGTTAATTGTGGGAATAATATACCATTTTAGAAAGTGGAATAAGTGTCGGGTCAGCCTCGTGCTCGTCGTCAACGTCGACATGGACGAGCGAAACAGCCCAACGTACGATCTCTCCCTCCTCCTCTCCGACCTCTAGCTCACCCAATCCATATTCACAGCATTATCGATGGCCTGGTGCCATCATCCCGTACCCCATCTCCCTCTCTCCCCGAGATCCCTGCCGTAGACCTCGACCTGAATTTCTCGTTCGACTCCATCATGGGCAAGCAGTCACAACCAGAGCAGCAGTAAGTCAATTCGCATCCTGTCCTGTCCCACCACAGGCACGATCAGTCACCGTACCTCCCAGTACTGAGAGAGTGCAGAAGCGGGCGAGTAACGTGCTAAAACTCGCACAGGAGAACGAGAAGTTGAAGGAGGAACTCAGAGCGATGACTGCGCGACTCGAGGCTGCAGAACGCCGCCGCCAAGAAATTGCCGGTCGTCAGCAGCATCAGCAACAGTCCCCACAGCAGTCCTCTATTCTCGCCGACTCAGCTCGATCTCTGGGCGACTCTTGATATCCGTTTAATAGCGTCCTTTCATTTTGCATACATCCTGCTACTCGATACCCTAACACGTTCATTCCGTCCACTTGTTCTTCGCACTTTCCTTGCTTGCCGATGCTACTGCTTCCCGCTTCCTGCTCTCTATCGTACGAGTGTGTTGACCGATATACGCGTGAACGTATCCAAAATCTGCCATTGATTACCAGATGGCTAGCTGATGTTTGCACTATTGCTAGCCTGATCATCGATAGTCTCGGAAGTATCAGCTGCACCTGATAGCTCCAGATATTAAATACCTTCTTCCACTCCACTCCACTTCTTGTCTCTCACCACCACCATCTCTTCAAAATCAGATACCGTACTCGATGACCACCCCACGCAGGCTCTCCTCATCCCTCGAGATGACCTCCACAAAGCAGCCCCCCTCTCGCAGGGGCTCCGACCGTCGCTTGCCCGACAGGCGAGGCTCGGGCTACTCCTCTGGTTTCTCCTCTCGGAGGCCATCTATCGATCCATCGAGGCTGATCCCGATGGACAAGTTCTGTCCTTATCTCTCTGATCATCTTATTATTCTCATATATCTCTCAGAACCACCCACGTTGGCGGTACAGACGACTTCAACGTCGTCTTCATTGGCGCCGGGAACATCATGTTTGGTGAGCTTACTGCTTCTCGTATCAACTTCTGGGTCGTGTTTACTCTAGTCTTCCAGGCTCGGATGAGGGCCCGTGGAACCACTCCTTCCGCTTCGAACAGTAAGTCTCCCTTTTGCACTCCCACCTTCCCGCTGCTCACCGCGTCACAGTAAGCTTGGACTGCGGTTGAAAGTTGTTGCCCTCATTGACCCCGCAACTGAGCGTGCCGCCACTGTTCTCCAGAAGAAATGCGACTCTTTCGTCGTGTCTGCGTATCAGAACACACGCATTTACAAAACACTTGATGATTTCAGCAAGAACATAACTCCCAAGGAGCGTCCCCGCGCCTTCGTCATTGGTTCGCCCCCCATGTTCCGTGGGACCCTCCAGCCGGGTCGTGACATCGAGATGCAGATCCAGAAGTATTTCCCTGGTGTCGCTATGTTCATCGAGAAGCCGATTGCAACAGGCGGCAAGAGCGAGATCGAAGAGACTTTCAAGGTCGCCAAGTTCATTTCCGACAGTGGCGCGATTTGCTCTGTTGGGTGAGATATCTTTCTGTGCTTGCAAGGCTTCCGGCTGATTAGACCTTCCCCGTCCTTTCCGCGTGCAGGTACATGCTGAGGTACCTCAAAGCTACCCAGAAGATGAAGCAAATCATCGAAGAGAACAACCTCATCGTCATGGCTACGATCGCTCGTTATGCTTGCGCTTACGAGTCGATCGCTAAGCCAGACTGGTGGGACAAATCGAAGAGGTACGTCGTAAGCATCAACCTTCTCTGCACCGGCTGACGGTCATTTAGTGCCGGTCCCATCATCGAGCAAGGCACTCACTTCTGCGATCTGTCCCGCTACTTCGGAGGTGAAGTCAACATCTCTTCCGTAGTCGCCCACTCCCTTGATTGGGATGAGAACGCCGGCCACCTGTCCAAGATAGCCATCGACGAAAGCAAGATTGCCCCCGAGAACAGGATCCCGCGTGTCACCTCTGCCACCTGGTATGATTCTCCCAATCTCCGGATCCATGAGGTCAATTGTACTCAACCTGCCTCGTTCATGACTCAGGAAATATGATTCTGGCGCAGTTGGATCTTTCACACACGTCACTACGCTCCAGGGCCACAACTACAGTTGCGAGCTGGAAGTTCATGCTGATGGGTACTGCCTCAAGTAAGTAGATATCTTACCATCCTCACCGAAGTATGAGATCGGATCGTTTACATTACTCTTAGACTCGTCAACCCATATGTTCAGCCTGTGCTGTATGTCCGCAAGCCAGGAGACGATCATGATCATGTGTTTAACTTCCCTGACGATGACCCGTTCTTCTCTGAGGCACGTAGTTTCCTTGAGCATATGGATGTCAACGCGCGCGGGGATCTGATCTCGTCCTTCTAGGTTTCTAACTGGATTGACATCATTGAGGATATCGAAGAGGACCCAGATGCTGCTCAAATTCTCAGCTCTTACGAAGGCATGCGGCCTCACCCGACTGGGCTCTCTTTAGGCTGACACACCCCCTAGATGCTTGCAGGACCTATGAACTCACTTGGGCCATCCGTGAAGCCAGCGAACGTTCCCGTGATCAGAGACTTGCTGCCAGTAAGGTTACTGTGCCAGTGATTGAGGAAGCTATCGCCGAAGAGGAGTAAGCGATACCCCATACCTTCCGAACAACGATAGGACACAGCCGCATAGAGCTCCAACAGTGTATCAATACATCGGCATCGCATGTTCCACCAGAGTGGTGATATCTTGTACAGTACAAATGAATGCAGCAGATTTTGCATAGAGTTGCTCCTTCAGTGCATTTTTTCAATACCATCAGGGAGCTTGTATCCTCCTTGGCGTCGGACCTATGAGGATGATCAGCCTCTACCAGCGATACGGAATGAAATCGTGTGTACCTCGTCAAAGACTTCCATTTCCAAGATACTCTTATCGTGGCTCCACAACTCGCTTTCGATCTTACCATCGCGGATGCAGCGCGCCATATCGTCTGCCTGGAAATGCCAGCCCACGCCAACATACTCGTACTTGTAAGTCTCCTCATGCACAATCTTGCGGTCGAGATTGGGAGGCTGAACCTCATTGAAGTACTGAACAACAAAGGAGCGGGGCGCAGGTATGGGTGCAGCGACGATGATCGTTCCCTTCTGGAAGCGGATGACAACACCTGGGTTGTGAGAGGTGATGTTCATGCTGCAGCTCAAGACGGCCTGCGCGGCGAGCGTGGAACCAGTGGTGGTGTTGGGCTCGAACGTGAGCGTGAAAGAGGTGTTGCAGTCGACGCCAGTGAGGGGCGTCTTGTACATCGTAGCAGTGACATTCGCAGGCTTCGTGCGTTTGTTCGCGGGGTGCTCGTAGAGAGCGAGGATCGTCTACGAAAGGCGTCAGTCGTGACCAAAGGGGGAGAGATTCTCATTACCCAGATCATGGGATAAGGACCACTGTCACGAATTGGTGTTATCAGTGGAAGGATGACTTTGGAAGAGAGGCACGTACAGGTCCAAAACAGCACCACCCCCAAGCTTGGGGTCCATCATTCGGTGAGTCAAGGGACAGTCTAGACGCGACCCATCAATAAGTCGAATCATCTCTTCGACGATAAAACCGACATACTTTCGATGTCAAAGTCATTCGAGAAATCAGCATGGACCACAACAGGCAAACCAAGAACGCCAGAGTCTATGATCTCCTTCACCTTCTTGGTGAGAGGTTGGAAACGCGTCCACAATGCCTCCATGAAGAAGACATTATTCTCCTTTGCGACTGCAATCAAGGAGCGAAGCTCCGCGGCGTTGCACGTCACTGGTTTTTCACAGAGAACGTGTTTCTTTGCCTTCAATGCGTCCAAAGCGTTCGTGTAGTGGTAGGCGTGGGGGGTACCTGTAGCATGCTACCCGTGAGGGAATGATCAAGGTGTGGAAGATTGTGTACCATACCGATGTAAACGGCATCGACGTCCTTTGCGTCCAGTCAGCACAAGGAACGGCGGACGTGGATGACTAGACTCACTTTGTCGGCATACACCTCCTCGTAGGTACCGTATGCCTTCACGCTCTTGTCACCCTTGACATACTCGTTGATGAACTTTTGTGCCTTCTCAACGCTGCGAGACCCAACAGCCACAATCTTGTGGGCAACATCGTTCGCATCACGGCTGATGTGGAAGCCCTGAGAAACACATCAAGGCTATAGAGACGGAACACATACGTGCTAGGATCTTCCAACAAGTCCTACATCATCTAGCGTGAGAAGCAAAGGTCATGTGAATAGGGGCAATTACCCACCGACACAACGCGCTCGGCAATCCAGCCTGTGGAGATGATACCCCAACGAAGAGTAAAAGGTACCATGGAGAATGTGGTAATCGGGGAAGTTTTGCTTGTGCGGAGGAGCACGGGGGGACCACATCGGTTTATATAGTCCGGACTCACCGTTATCATGACAGCTGAGACAGGCGTCGGTCCGGAGTGAACACTACAAGAATAGATACCTGGTGACTTTGCCAGGGCAGTTTTGATCGATGGTAATGCGAGGATGGATTTATTGCACTAGCAGCAGAGATCGATTGACGAGGCGTTATAAAATACATGGTGCAGATGGGTACGAAAGGGTCATAATGTCGGTCGATGAGAATGGGTAAACGTAGGTCGCAATCTTTGATCGATGTCATCATCTTGGCGTATGCTCACTGTGTAAGGACAAACCTTCTGACATTCGAATCAAGCCGCGCTCGGCGAGGGTCTCTTCGGCTGTGGTTCCTGGTCGTCCGCCGCACCGGATTCAGATGTCTTCGAAGACGGGGTTTCACGCTTGCGTTTCCGTGAGAGTCTTTCCTTTTCCTTCCGAGCTTCTTCGTCCCATTCCTCCTGGAGATGAGCCTTCAACGTAGGCATGTTCTTCATGTCCCGTTCGCATCGCCAGCAACAAAGGTCCTCTTTGAGAAGTGGTTCGTATGTGCTCTTCTTAAGACTGATCATCTGGGGTACGCGAGAAATGAACGGTGGGTCGGTCCATGCTGGGGGCAAAGAACAAGGAGAAAATACCTTCTGGAAATACGACGGTTCCTCGTCAAACCACGAGAGAACTTCATGGAGATGCAAGAAATACCCAAGGTTGGGATGAAACGAATTGTAATGCTTCTTCAGCTTCATCCTTTCCGAACATAGATCGTTCGACAGAACATGCAAGTGTAAATGTCTGTGAGTCGTTCAAATCGTCGTGAATACATGCTTGCCGAACGAAATCGAAAGGTGAACATGGACGTACACCATGCTCGGGACTGCATGAAACCCCATCCAGATCTCCCATTGGAAACCGTACCGGTTGAGCATTTCCTCGCGAATCATCTTCTTCGCGCTCTCTGCCTCATCCTTGAGATCATTGAGCACTTGCTTAGCGTGTATCTTGTCGCCCTTGAGCAGGGTGGCGAGGTTGGTAAGTTCAGACGCGGTGGATGACTGTTTGACGCGTGGTAGAACGAGGAAGTGGAAGATGGACTTGGGATACGTGTCGAACAACGTCAAACACTTGTCAGTGTGTGCAAAGAGGACTGATGGTGGCAGAGTCTCTGGCTCCGCTAGTTTTGCGTATCCTCGCAACACGGTCAGGTTCGACATGGATCAAACGAGAGGCGAACCACCCCTAATAGGCGCTCGGTATACTGCAGTTAAGGATACAGGTGCATTACGTGTCAATTCCTACCTCCCGGTCTTCAACAACTCCCTCATGTTCTCGCTGAGCGTTGGATATACGACATTCACCTTTCCCGTATTCTTTCCATTATTCGCATCTTTGTTGGGTGTGGACCGCCGACGTATCAAGTTACTGTTCGTCGAACTGTTCTCTTCTGCATGCCGTCTGTCGACGTCCGCGACTAGCTGAGCGTACGAAAGGAAGAGCACTTCGGCTTGGGAAAGAGTTGAGTCAAGTTCGATAGTCATGCTGAGCTCATTGCAGTACTAGGCAAAGTCAGTCGTGTATATCAGAACACAGATCATGAAGTCTCACCTTCAAAATCTCGTCAAACTAGCGGAGAAACACAATGAGAATAGTCTCGGGGGGTCGATGAACCCAACAAACATACCTCGACAAGGTAACGAAGAATCATGTCTCGATGCGATTCGAGGATGGCGAGAGCTACGAAGAGGACAAAGTTGTTGCTGTAGTAGTCCGTCCAAAGCACTTCCCATAGTCGAAGCACGTCTTGGAACGGGAACTCGCGTTTGAATGAGATTAATACCCAGCTGGTGGCAAAGTTAGACAGGACAATACATTAAGAAAGACTGTATGGAACACACCGGAAACAGAAAAACAGATTCAGGCCATCGATTTTCTCTGTCAAATGGAAGATCGGTAAGATGGCCCCAGTCGTGGCATAGCAAAATTACAAACCAAGATGTCGGTAGAGCTCAGGATCCATGACGCTGATCAGCTCTTGCAGGGTAGACAATTGCTTCTTCATACCGCTCTGGTCACGGAGGAAATTCTGGCTCTGCAAGAAATCAGAGATCATCTCATGCAGCTGTATCGAAATAGGACATGCCATCCGGTTCATGACCTCCACGAAGCACCAGAATGTCAGATCCTCCTCAGCTTCCATCACCACGTACAACGGCGCGCAAAGATCAGACATGCCCTGCACATATCCTTGGTTTCCATTGGTGTCAGCACCATGCGTGATTAGAGAAAACCGCGTGTTGGGACTCACCAAGATCCTTGTCGTAAAAGTTGTACGTTAGGAGAATACCACCCATGCGGTCAATGTGTTCATTGCTGGGTGACTGCGAGCCAATATCAGCCAGCTGAGGAGAAATCATAGAATATCGCCGGTGGATGCGATCCGACTCAGGATCACCGGGCGAATCTTGATAACCATAGGAAAAGAGTGGATGGGTGCGATCCGTGCGACGACAGTCCACGTCTATACGATGCCGCTCCTCGAGAACATCCTGCCGGTCAAAAACCTCCGGTACTCCACACCATTCGTTCTTGATTTCTTGATATCGTCTCCTGTGAGAATCCTTGAATATCACGCATATACTCGGGAGTCCATACAAACCTCTTCTCTTCCCACCTTCTATCTCGCTCCTTGGCGTCAACGTCCCATGCGTGTACTCCTAGAAGGAAAGGCAAGACCTTTTTCCTCAGAGTCCCGTCGGGCGTGATACCTCTCCTGAATATCTCCCGCTTCATCTCCTCGATCCTCACCTCGGGCTTCCCGTCAGCTGCGAACCACTTTTTCCATGTCTTCTCATCAACGGGATTGCGAGGATCCCTCGAAGTCTTGGGTGTTGGCAAATTGACTGTCGAATGTAGCAACTCGAACACCCCGAGCGAGGACGTCTCCTCTGCCAAATCTGGGGATGAGGAAGAAGCAGGCAACGCTTGTGCCTCTCTCCTTCTCGCCCTATCACCTTCCTCTGCGACGATTCGCGCCCAACGAGCCAGATAAACGCGCGCACTCTCAAATTCCCCTACACCACCCTTCTCGACCCAACTGCCCCATTCCCATTCACCATTCGCGCTCACAAGGGACTTGATTGGATCGGGGAGGTGTGGCACAATAGGCTTTGCAAGCGGATGGGAGAGGACGTTTTGTGCGGCATGGCGAGTGGCGCGAGTGATGTTCGAGAAAGACTGAAGGAGCGCAAGACGTGCTTGGGAAGTATTCTGCGTCGTTGACACGGAAGGTGGGTATAGCGAGCGATGTAATAGTGACGAACGATTCGAGTATGGATTGATCGTTCCGGACACCTGACCGGAAAGGCGCCTGGGACGACGGTGGGCTGGAACAGGTGAGTGCGAATTTGCATACGACGACTGTGCAAGGATATCGTCTACTGCATCGTCATCAAATATTTGTGTAGAATGCGCTTCTATGTCTGCCTTTGAAGGATCAACTATAAACAAAGATGGCTGAAGAGATGAGCGCAGGAGATGTGCGTAATTTCGTAAACGGGAGACTAGGTCTTCTCCACCCCACGACACGGTAGGCCGTACAGAGGAACCGGACGGGGGCGAAGATGCGGTTGGAGGATAAGCATTGGACGAGTTTCGCCGGTTGTGTGTACGTGGTGCGAAGGTCATGGATAATGATTCGTCGTCATGAAAGTGTAAGGTTGGTAACGTGGAGCCATTGATGAGGTTGATACCGACAGTGCCGTCTGTTAGGGCGTAGGACAGGGATGAGCATTCTGCGCATGGGTTATAGCAGCAGGTCACTCACACCACGATGAGAGCGTTGGAGGGTTAACTAACAAGGAATATATGGATGTTAAAGGGACAGAGAAAGCGTACGACTCTGGCCGCTGAGTTGGCAAGTCGATCAATACTGCATCTGTGGGTAGGGAATAAGAACGCGGCAGACAATCCAGCGGCATGAGAAGCTCGTACCTTGGTCCTCTTCGTCATCAGCGGTTGCCCTCTCCTCGATCTTGACAAATTTGCCCCATTCTTCGGTGCCCTTTTCGTTCAACAACGTCTCCGGAATCCACGCCAGAAGATATGTCGGATTCACTCCCTCCTACAAAGTATGAGAGGACCATTGACACAAACGACAAGGACATACACGTTTCACAAGCGCCACGAATCCAGGGATGTTGTCTCTTGCGTAGGCCGTCGGGTTGACATATACCTTGGACTTGCTGAAGAGGAGTCTGTACTTGCTCTCCTCTTCAGCAGATGTGGACAGTGCGCCATCTTCGTTTGACGTTGTACGCTTTATTTCGACCATGGAGTCTGACTGGATGAAGAGAGGGGTTGAGTGGGCTCGGACTTGGCGCCTGGATGGTGGTAGACTTACGGATACGACAGAAAGGGCGCTGTCGGAGAGAGAAGGGCGGTGAGATTCGCCACCACGCATTGACCGAGTCGCTCTCCCGACGTCTTTCAAGTATCCTTGTCGTTCTACTGCGGGGCTGCGGCTGTCCACTTGGCCCTGTCGACCCGATGAACGCAGACATCCGTTTGCGGCATACACTCTCACGTTTACACACTCAGGGCGATCCTGTCGTGCTCACCATAAAGTTTTATTGGATTCACGCCGTCTAGTTCATTCAGTCGTCGTACAATGCGAAAGTAATGATGATTACAACGAAACAAACGTGCAAGGGGACGCTGTTACTTTTGGTGTGACCACACATTCCGGAGCACTAACCGATACGGAATACACAAAAATCAATGCAAAGCATCAGCACTCTATTCCGAATACCAACAATCTGAATCAGAAGGAAACCAAGGTGTAGAATGCAACAGGGGGTTAAAGAGGGAAAAAAATGGCAATACACTCACATCCTGCTTTGGTTGCTAGCCGGTTGATAGAATCGTCACTCTCGCCTTGTGAGCGGACCTGTCCGCAGATTGCGAACGAGGTGTAGCTGTTCAATGCACGGCCGTCGGCATCGACATCAATGACGTTGATCTGGACCGATGCATGGTCCTTGGAGGTAATCAGGCGGTCTGTGATCACACACACATCGCGTGCAGATATTATATGAGTCTCCTGGTATCCATCTGGATGACTTTGCACATACTGGTGGCCGCACACTTGCGGGGAACGTAGAGATCGACAAGAACACCCTACCAGGCGGTGTGAACGGTCCAAAGCGCCTGAAAGTGTTACAGCGAGTACTTACCTGATCGTTTTGCATTGCGAGATCGTGAAATTGCGATGATGAGCAACGAAGCTAGCTGGTGTAGATGCGTGGGAGAGGATTTGGTCAGAACTGTACAGTCGTGTGCTTACATAACAATATCCCCTGTTGACCGTAGCATTCTCATGGATGACTCAAGGAGTGATTTGTCCGAGATGAAACACCTTGACTTGCGCCGAGTATAAGACAGGAAAAACCTATGCATGAGAAAACAAACTATCGGGGAGGTGCGAGCACTGCCAGTAGCGACATTGATACGGTAATAAAGATTCGAGGAAATGAAAAGACGATATATGCAGCGTAATGAAACAGGTTCAGGTAGTGAGAATATACGGCCAACATGGTGGTAGATGCGAAGCATATAAACCGATGGAAAGTGCAAAGATGGGACAAGAATGCAGGCATGGAGATACCAGAAACAAATGCAATGGATAACCTCGACACAGATATTACTGATCCAGGTCGCAGACATGGTCCGTATGAAACGAGAGGGGAAAACATGGTCGTTGCAAGCGGGAAAACGATGAAGCAGATCTCGGTAGTAATACATCGCATGGGGGAAATGATGTTACTTGGAGGCGTGGATGGCGAGCAGAAGTGACTCGCGATTAACTGCAAAGGACATGTGATTATATGTCGAATAAGATGGAAATTGACTAGCGTCTCAGGGGAATCAAGGCACAGAAGAGAACACTCAGAATGGAATGTTCCCGTGTGGGAAGACGGGCATGAGATTATGGAAAGTGACTTGACTCGGATCAAATTGGACGCGAGGCGGTGGAGTCTTTGGGCAATTTGTGATGACATCGGTGAATTTGTGATGTGAGTGATGTTGCCTGTGATGTAGTTCGTCATCAAGAGTTTCATGTCCGATCCCGATGGGATTCGAGCGGAGAGAGGTTTTTCTTCGGCGTACTGGACCTGAAGCGGGAATACTGTCAATAAATGTGGCAGGATCCTCGTTTAGAGGTATTTGCGAAAGGTCTGCGATGTCGCAGTCAATGGGTCGGGAAATCTCGAGGGAGGAAATCCAAGGAAGTTGGTCGAAGATGGAGGCGCGTGCAAATGCATCAAAAGGGCAATCAACTCGTTGTGGGTGGCGGCGACGTCTGGTGCAGCGAGGAACACGGGGTGGGGCGCGCCTCTTGTGAGATGGACCGCATGGTGTGGGTGATTTGGAGTTCTGTGGTTGTCACGTCAGATTTAGGTGCTAGTGAACGATGTATGGCACGACATACGACTGCGGTGTGAGGCGGTTCGTTCAATCTGACTGGAGACAGAAGGCGCGGTGGAGACAAGAAATTTCGTGAAGACGTTGTCTGCTGTTAGTGGTCTCAGGGTAAAAATTAGGGCATGATGTACAGAGACGCACTAGGGAAGAGAACGGTTGCAAAAAGGTCTGCTGAGCGTGCGATGGCTCCTGAGAAAGCAGTTCGGAGCGGGATGATGAGCGCGGGGAAGGTGCGTGGATGGCAGGCATAATGGCGGATTGGGTGGACAATGGGGAGGGAAGAAAGGGGATTGAAAGGAGTGATGAAGCAAGGATTATATGGATTATGTTTGTCGAGCTAAGGTGAGATATTAGACATAATTACCTGCTCTGCGCAGGCATCCGAAAGGGGGGACTCGACGGGAAACAATGGAAGTTCGCAACAGGAGGATTCAGCGAGGACGCCTGCACCCTCTTGCCATTTTTGGAAGCCTGACTCACCCTCACCCACAAAGAAGACTCGCAGATCTCCAGCAATTCCGGCCAACCTCCGTGTGACTCGATGGCGCGTAGACAATCGAGCAATCCTATCCGCGCTCTCCCCCCCTCACCCTGTCCGTCCCTCGCGTACAACAATGCAATGCCACACTGCGCCACACTCGTTGCCGCCGGGTGATTTGTGAAGAGCCAACGAGTTGGGCGCGTCGCTGAGCAACTTCGAAGTCGCATTGTTCGCCCATGATGGACAACAAATTACGAACGACAGAGGGAATGTTAATTTCGTTTTCCGGATCGAGAAAAGAGTTCGTCGTCATATGATTGTGCGAGGCCATTTAAAGACTTACTGTAAGTGATGATGATGACCAGCAATCCGTCAGAGTGACTCGTCGTATGATGGGAGGTGGGAAGTCTCTGTGAGTTCATCGCGAGAATTTTCAACAACTCAGGCGCCCACGTATACGGACCATTTTTACTGTACTACCATCTTCGATTATCGATCATATCGCCCTCGGTACCGGTGTGTTATCGTTCGTCTTCTTGCCTTGTAGAACAGTACTTAGAAGGCAGATCGCACCGCTGATCTTACGAGAACGTACTTGTATATATCGTAAGATAACTAGTACTAGGATTTTGGTAGCAACTGCTCGTAAAATGTAGCCGAGATGGAAAGAAAATGTGCGACAAGGATGATGCAAGTAAAGTGATGATACAGATACAGGTCCTACAATTCTACTTCACAACACGTCTAGTCAATCTCCTCCATGGCAGAGGTTGAAGAAGGCTCGGCAGCTGGTGCTTCCTCGGGGGATGCCTCAGCCATGGGCTCATCGTCATCGACATCAAGACCCAAGCTGATCATGCGGTTGATGCGCTTGGCGAATGACGTAGGGTCGTCAAGCGAGAACCCAGATGTGAGCAGAGCGGTCTCGAAGAGGAGGTAAGTCAAGTCCCGAACAGACTTGTCAGCCTTGTCCTCCGCAACCTTCCGCTTGAGCTCCTTGATGATGGCGTTACGAGGGTTGAGCTCGAGGGTCTTCTTCGACGCCATGTAGGAAGACATCGACGAGTCACGGAGAGCCTGAGCCTTCATGATACGCTCCTATATATGCCTGTGAGTGATACTCGGACGCGCAAGACAACACAAACGTACCATGTTTGATGACCAGCCGAATTGACCAGTAACGAGGACGCAAGGCGAGTCAGTGATACGGTTGGAAACGACGACCTTCTCAACCTTGTCACCAAGAGCCTCCTTGATCGTCGTGCAGAGGTCGTTGAATTGAGCGACTTCCTCCTCGTGGGCCTTTTTCTCCTCATCACTTTCCTCCAGCTCAAGACCCTCCTTCGACACACAGACAAGCTTCTTGCCCTCGAACTCTTTGAGCTGAGTGATAGCGTACTCATCGATGGGGTCAACCAAGAGGAGGACCTCGAAGCCCTTCTTCTTGAGGACCTCAAGGAATGGCGATTCCTTGACAGCAGCGAGGGATTCGCCAGTCAGGTAGTAGATCGACTTCTGAATTTCAGGCATGCGGGTGATGTAGTCTGAACGCTGTCGTTGGCAATGATGACGCGGTATAGAGGCGGAGGATACTGACCTTTGAGCGAGCTCTGCTCCTCGACAGACTTGGTCGAGAAGAAGCGCAAGAACTCAGCAAGTTTGCTGCGGTTCTGAGCATCTTCGTGGATACCCAGCTTCAAGTTCTTGCCAAAGGCCTCGTAGAACTTGGCGAAGCTGTCCTTGTCCTCGGCGATCTCGGTGAAAAGGTCCATGCACTTCTTGACAATGTTCTTGCGGATGACCTTGAGAATCTTGTTTTGTTGGAGTGTCTCACGAGAGATGTTGAGTGGAAGGTCCTCAGAGTCGACGATACCCTTGATGAAGTTGAGGTACTCGGG
Organism: Chalciporus chontae; assembly: GCA_038089555.1. Classification (NCBI taxonomy): domain Eukaryota; kingdom Fungi; phylum Basidiomycota; class Agaricomycetes; order Boletales; family Boletaceae; genus Chalciporus; species Chalciporus chontae. The sequence continues at coordinate 46,998 of JBBPLD010000016.1, forward strand.
AATGAGATCCTCACAGTCGTCCATGATGAAGACACGGCGGACGTAGAGCTTGATGTTGTTGCGCTTCTTCTTAGATTCGAAGAGATCAAAGGGAGCACTGAAAAGATTATCAGTACAAACGCAAACACATTGACTCAGTAACTTACCGCTTGGGAAGGAAGAGGATGGCCTTGAACTCGAGCTGACCCTCAACGGAGAAGTGCTTGACGGCGAGGTGGTCCTCCCAATCGTTGGTGAGCGACTTGTAGAAGGAGCCGTACTCCTCGGCGGTGATGTCCTGGGGATTGCGTGTCCAGATGGGCTTCGTCTTGTTAAGCTCCTCGTTGACAGTCTCCTTCTCCTTGATCTTCTTGGTCTTCTTGTCCTTAGGTTGCTCGTCCTCGTCCTCGACTTCCTCGATCTTGGACTCCGTTTGTTCCTCCTTAGCCTCCTCCTCTTCATCCTCAACCTCCTAAAGACACGCGTCAACAAGGGACGAGAGGGAAGCGTGAATAAGACAAACCTTTTCGACCTCCTTGGTCACAGCGAGCTGGATGGGGTATGAGATAAACTCAGAGTGCTTCTTAACAATGTCCTTGATCTTCTTCTCCTCAAGGTACTCGGTCTGATCCTCCTTCAAGTAGAGGCGGAGCTCAGTACCACGACCGAGTGGGGGGTTGACGGTATCAGGGGTGATCGTGAAAGTGCCACCAGCAGCAGACTCCCAGATGTACTGCTCGTCATCGTTGTGCTTGGAAATGACCTGGACGCGCTCTGCGACTAGGTATGCGGAGTAGAAGCCGACACCGAATTGACCGATCATGGAAATGTCAGCGCCAGAGCTGAGAGCCTCCATGAACCCCTAAAGAAAGATTCGCTGTTAATACGCGCTCTATCAGAGGTGGGGAAGGCAGATGTACCTTGGTACCGGATTTGGCGATGGTACCAAGGTTGTTGACGAGGTCAGCCTTGGTCATACCGATACCGGTATCGCGGATGGAGAGGATCTTGTTTTCCTTGTCGGGGGTGATGCGAATGTAGAGCTCCTTAGCCGTGTCAAGGGCAGAAGGATCGGTCAAGGATGCATAACGGATTTTGTCGAGAGCATCAGAGCCGTTAGAAATCAACTCTCGAAGGAAGATCTCCTTGTTGGAGTAGAAGGTGTCTGGTGATTGGAAAGATGAGATCCGACGAGCAACATGTGTTGACAGAGATGAACTTACTGATGATCAAGTCGAGGAGTTGGCTGATCTCGGCCTGGAAGCCAAAGCTCTCGGTTGCCATTTTGAACTGTAGAAGGGGTCAGATACGCGAGAGTGATGAGGACGATGTGTTGCTCACTGATCGAGGGGATGAGGGGGGATGAAGGTTGTGAGGGAGAGAAAGAGACTCGTGTAGTAAATGACGCGTCTGTCCCCGGTCTTTATGTAGTCCAAATTTTTGTTCGTTCGAGAAGATTCGACGACTATCAGACCTAGTAACTCCCCTGTCCCTTCTAGAATATTCCAAGATCATTGCCAATTCAGGACATCCAACAAGTACAGTAGTAACACTACTAGTAACATTAGCAACACTAGTAACACTAATAGTACAGACAGATCAGATCGTCCTCTGTCGCGTCTCGTAAATCAGCCCCCTCTGCCCGCTCAGCTGTGCCTTCAGCCCTTCAAGTGCCGCCCGCATCTCATCCATATCGTCCCTCAGCTCTGCGTTCTCCTCCCGAAGCTTTGCATTAGCAATCGCAAGCTCAGACTTTTCCCCGACAATGGCAGCAATCTCTGCTTCGGGTATACGGCGCGAGGCTTCACATTTCTTTTGCAGTATTGCGAGCTTCGCTTCGAGCGCCTGATTCTGACGACGGTATGCCCTACATAGCAAGTGAGCTCAGCCAATGCGACGCAATGCATCGAGTGCCCCACCGAATCTCGTCCTCCATTTTGGCTTGCGTTTTATCATAGCTCACAAGGAGCATCTCCATCTGCTTATACTTGCTCTTTATTATCTCGATCTCTTCCCCTCGCGCATTGAATGTTTCGAAATCCGCGTCCCTGTCGTACATCAACGTCACTTTCTTGTCACCAGTAGCTCCATGGAACAACTCATACCATAGTCTCTGCATCCGGACATGCTGTTCGACCTGCCGCTCATAGTCATGGAGTCGATCGATCTTGTGTCGGTTCTCCTTCTCCTGAGTCTGTAGCTCAAAGACCGCTTTCGCTGCGTCAGCCAAAAGATTCCCTTGAGCGGCGAAAAGCGCCTGTCTGTCCTTCAGCATATATCCTCATGAAATTCGAGGGATTTACTTGCCCTGGCTTCCTTCTCCGCAGTCCGCAACGCCGCCGCCTCGGATACCCAAGACTTTTTCTCCTCTCGAAACTCACGAAGCTTCTTCTGGAGTTCAGTGTTCCAATCTGCGTACTTGTTCTTCTGCGAAGAAGACTGTTCCTTGTGCTCCCTCAGCTCCCGCTCAAGACCTTGAACCTGGCCTTTGTATTGACGCAACTTGTTATGCTGTGCAAAATCAACACCCCACTCACGAGAAGCAAAATGGGGATCTCTTACAAGTGCTTGCCGATCGGCCTCTGCGTTCTTCGAAAGGATATGGCTCTGATAAAGCCTCCCGATATGGCATACGTTTTCCCTCGACAGCCAAAGCTCAAAGTTGAGCTCGCTCCTCAGTAAAAGCACCTCTCGCTGCAAACTCGAAATCGCCTCCGCCACATATGATGGCAATGGCGCACTTTGATCTCCTCCGGCAGACTCGGGAGGTAAACTGATCGTGGGCTTCGTTGGGGAACCAGCAGGTGGGAACAACGCTGCTGGCCATGGCATGCTCGGGCCTTCAACTTCGACGTCAAGATTCGACCTCAGAGTAACGGAGGTATTGATCATGTCCTGAAGCGAAACGCGAGTTTTGGCGGGTGGAAGGTCGATGTGGCCTGGGTGGGGTGTCGGAAAGCCCGACATGTCTTCTGGTGTCATGATGATGGTTGGAAGGACCCCCATCCGAGCATCGGGGGTGATGTGGAGCCCTCGAGTAATGGATCGCTGAGACCCAAGTGTGGTATTGCGTACGCTGAGCATCATGCATTCGCTGGTTATTTGAGAAATGCTAAAGTTGGCCCACGTATCCGGTTCGGTCAATTCCTTGAGCCAGTCTCGCCATACGACACGTGGGTTGACAACACGGGACCGCAGGAAAGGCTAGAAGACATCGATCAGTCTCAGCTCCGAGAAACTGACGAAACTGGGCATTGCAGCATGACGTACATACCTCTGATTTACTTCGTATGTTATCCTCATCGAGAGCGTCTTCCCAACTTACAGAGTAAGGAGTCCCGTAATCCCTTTCCGTTAGGTAGGCGGCGGGACCGCGGAGAAATCGGAGAAGGTTGCAGGGGAACAGATAATAAAGGGACGAGAAGTATGCGTCCGCTGGAGGGGCAGACGACGTGTTGAATGCCAACTCGAGCCTCTCCCAACCCAGCTCAGGACGCAGCTCAAGGGCAACCGTCACTTCATCTTCCTCGGCTTGTTTCGCAGCAGCATCTTGTTCGTCATCTTCGTCTGCCGAAGCAGGGGACGGTAAGAGAGAATTAGACCGCGCTTTCCAGCATATAATTCTGGCTAGGATCACAAATAACCGGGGAAGCATCATTCTGAGGTCCTCGCACGCCTTCACAGCGAATATAGGGAGCAGTCTAACGAGCATCGTGAGACCGATCGTGCAAATAGTCGAGGAATTGTCCAGAAGGAGGGAATTCAGGAGACTGTTCACGAGCGAATGTCTCGCGAAGTCTGCTGCGAGAGACTGGAAGTCCGAATCTGAGGTGAAACAGTCGAGTAAGATCAAAAGTTGGAGGCGAGATGTAGGGGTTGCAAAGGCAGCATCGACTTGCGTCATGAAGTCCTGGACATTGCATTGAGCACGTCAGAAGGGATCGACAACATGAGCCCTACCTTGAAGCACTGCAAAGCAAATTTGACGAGTATATCCTCGAGGTTACTCTTCCATAGTGACCTCTTGTCGCGTTGCTTGTGATCAAGCTTTGCCCACTCTAAGAGATCATCTCCGGAACCTTCATTATAGGCGTCCAAGAGGTAAAGATCCAGCAGGCGCCTGCGGAAATCGTGGACTTTCTCCGGATACCGTCCGTCCACGTTCTCAGCGGCAAAGATGACGAGCTCCTTGGCATGTTGAACAGAAGTTGATTGTAAACTTGGCTCTCTTAAAGCGGGACGTAGCACGAGATCGAACCAAGTGGATATAATGGAGGTTGATGGGAGAAGTGGACGTAGGCTGTAGAGGACTTCAAGAAAGATTTCTGTGTGTCCGAGGGATGTATGGTCTACGACATTGTCGTGAACGATTTGGAGTGCTTCCTCGAGTTGGAAGAGTTGCGCGTCCTCTGCAGAGCCTGAGGACCAACTGGCGACAAAGTCGTCGACAGCACTAAGCACTTGTTCGCGACTAGACTTGTCCGCAGGATCATCGAGAGCAAGTCGTAATTGATTCGAAAGCGCGGCGATGGACATGAAGATGACCAGTGTCACGAAACTGGTGGGCCGCGACTTAGCTCCGAGTCTCCACCCCTAGTAATCGATAAACTTGGCGTTCACATCGCAGATAATATACAGATGACACGAGCACGACGCTCTGTGAATATATTTAATGCAGAGCTAGATTGTCTTTCTTTGCCTTGAAAGAAATCTCAATTCCCAACTTCTCCCACTGATCTGCCGTGTCGTCCTTTCGTATTCGTGCAAGTATCCCTGTCGATGCTTCTTCTTGTCTGAAGTAAAGATACCCAATCTCTTGTCGCGTTTCTGGACAAGCTCTTCATTCGCTTGAGTATAAGCTACCATGAGATGGGGTGATCCGAGAGGGAGGTCTGGAATGAACAACGTCGATAGGGGTTACCTCTAGATGGAGGAGACCGTTCTCGGCGTCGTATTTGTGAGAGTGCCAATACTTTTTCTCTTCGTCAGGAAGTGATTTGAATATCTGGCAGTTGTGAGTCGAATTGAAAGGAAGACGAGCATTCTCGCCGATGCCAACCAGTCTGGCATCCTTTGCCTCGGTGTCGTAGATGATACACTGAACGAGAATGTGAGCACAAACGCTGACCTGATAGATTTCCTGTCGCTTCTACATGGCGTGTTGATCTTCCTTGGATCGCTGTCAAGAACAGGAGGCACTGCATCGTGAACATGGAAACCATAAAGCTGCTGGTGGCAAAAAGGCAACCACTTTTACGGTAGGATCTTAGGCGGCAAAGGCTTCGTCCTTTGTATCCTTTGTTTCTGGATGCATGGGGACGGTTAGAACAACGACTGCAGAGAAGGGGCCAAGCTCGAGTTCATGACGTCCCTCCCCTCTTATCGACCGAGGTGGTCGAGTGATCGGCATAGCGTCACCATATTCCACTGAGAGACAATCAGTAGGCGCGTTAGTAGACGGTCAGTAGACGGTCAGTCCAGCGTTGGCAGCCCGTTCAATAGTCTGGTAGTAGTCGTGTTGCGAATTCCCTAATCAGCGCTAGTTCGGAATTTCCCGAATCAAGCGATCGAACTTGGTCCTCGCCGTCGTCGACAACGAGCAACGACCCCATCGCCCGTCCAAGTCCCCATAAAATCCAAGGTAAATCGTCGTCCTCATCCTGACCCTCCTCATGGAATCAGTCCTATTCGTTTTCATGGCCCTCCCTTGATGGATGCGCAACTTAAGTCTCGGATGTCAAACACGTCGCTGACGCGCGTCCCAGATGTCCGCCGTCGAGCACGACCAGTCTGACCACGAGGAAGACCCAACTTCCCAGGCCGCTCTTGACAAAATCCAGTCCCGGTCAGAACGCAAAGCACGCAAGGCTCTACTCAGCCTCGGTTTGAAGAAGGTCCCCAACATCACCCGTGTCACTCTCCGCAGACCCAAAAACGTCCTCTTCGTTCTCTCCGCACCCGATGTCTACAAGTCCCCAAACAGCGATTGCTACATCGTCTTTGGTGAGGCAAAGGTGAGTTTCACCCCATACCCACTTCAGATCAGTTGACCAATCGCGCGTCAGATCGAGGACATGAACGCCCAGGCTCAACTGTCTGCCGCACAGCAACTAGCATCGAGTGGTGCCGCTGCTGGTCTTGCAAACCTCGAGAATTCGGGCATCGCTGCAGAGGGTGACGAGGAGGACGATATCCCTGAGCTCGAGGCACCAGAAGAGGATGGACCAGTTGATGAGACTGGCGTTGACCCTAAAGACATCGAACTTGTTATGGCTCAGGTTACCTGCTCACGGGCCAAGGCTGTACGGGTACTGAAAGAGAGTGGAGGAGATCTGATCAACGCCAGTGAGTCCCTCTTGTTGGTCCCGTTGTGGAGAACAGCTCTGATGCTGCATTTTAGTCATGGCTGCGAGCGAATGAAAATACTTGTTGTACTCCTGGTTTTCGTCGCTGTATCACTAGCACCATTTGCCTACGCAATCCACACTGGCTGCATCTTGAACCTTCTGTCGTTATTCCACCTTCCTGAGTAGGTTCAAACCACCAACTGAGTCATCGTCATCGTGTTTTCCAGTATCTTAGCTCGACATAGTAATTCGACCGTTCCCAGCCGTCCTCGACTATCTCAATCCCCTGCCGACCTTCCACCGGTGGCCCAACAACCAAACCCATCGCTTGGGCCGCTTCACAAGTCAGCCTCGTGAGCTCTCCTTTCGCAAACATGTGGTAATATCGATTGTATACGGGGCCAGGAGTTTCGCACATCGTTTCTGGGCTCGGCAGTGTGTCATTCCCTGGCTGTTTTCCCCTCGTCCGATTTGATGCGGCTGTTTGCTGGGTCATTACCCATGGCACGAACACATCCTTGCCCAACGGTTGCTCTTCATTTTCGCCCATCGGAATCACCCGCTTCGACAGCTCATCTTGTTCTATGGCCCAGACGTAGATAAGGATGCGTCCGTGCGTAGGCGAAACGCACTGAAGCAGTCGCTGCAAATGCCTTCATCAGTAACATGAGATATGTCTGTTGAACTGGTAGCCGCACCTGTACAGCTAGTCTTCGTCTGTCGTACGATGCTAGGTGATGTATCGTAGCTATCGAGATAGCATAGTCCTGTCACCAGATCCTTGCTTCAGCTCAAAACTCTCATCAGAAGCATGTCAATCGTAACCCACAAATACCCCAGCTCTCCATCCATTATCCAGTACATCACCCCAGATGACCTCACGAATGATCGGGGCAGTTGGTTCACTACCAGCATGCTTGGCGATCTCTAACAGATTCCTGCTGCGATCGAGGCCGACCGTCAGGATGTTTCCAGTGCGATCAGCAGGTAGAGGGAGGTATTTCCCATTGCCTGTCCCGGAGTCAAGGCCGATCCAACCTGTAGGTAAGTTAGAAAGAAATTTGGTGATGATTGGCCAAGGCTAAGTCGAAGAAATTAACTGCAATCTTCCTGGGTATGGGGGGCAACACACCTTGTAACGCGTAGATGAGAAATGACTTGCTATCTGGTCGTAGACTGCGTGAACATGTTGGTCTTCGTACGCCTGGAGGTCATCAGCGATAGACACTGCTGTCACGCTTTTCATAGAGTCTCTGCCAAGGCTCGGTGATGATTGGAGTTTAACGAAGGAAATGTTCAAAAGTGACAATCGGACACAGCGAACAAAATCAAGAGGGTATTCTATCAATCAAATAAACCCCATCGTCTCATCCACCAGTCGACGGAATTTGCTCCCATCAAATGCCGGGAATGGGACTAACGCACTCCGATCAAACGCAGCAATAGTCGCTGGAAGGGCACTAAGCCGCGATATGAGCAAACGACGACACGAAGGGACACTGTGCGACTCACTTTACGGTCGTGGCCTTGAGATAGCCAAGACGGTCGAGTTCCGAGGCGAGCTCTTCTTGATGGTTATCCAATAAAGTTGGGTTTGGAATGACGATCAGAGGTTTTCCTGCCCTCAAAACATCGAGAATGGTCCCCGACCCTTGATCCAAGTCAAGGCTGCCGAGTTGTCACCCAAAGGTTGCTCACCTGCATGACTGATGACCAGATCTGCGCGCTCGATATCTTCTTGGATCGTCGGCTTGAAGTTCCAGATCTCCACCCCCATACCCTGCTTCTGTATCGTTACCGAGCCCTGTGTGGAAACCTCGACGCCGAAATCAGAGCTTCCTCGCTGCAGAACAACCCGCGTGAATCCCTTGTTGCGCAGCGCGACGATGACTGGCTCTGAGATCGTAGCTTGTACGAGTGCATCAAACTTGGTAGACCCGACGGTGACGAAGACGAGCATCTTAGACTCTGTCTGTCGCGTGTTACATCAATACAAGCTTGAGATTGAGCCTGATGCGATGCAGCAAACGCGAGGTTAGTATGTCACGACCTCGTCCGAGATAAATATGACTCGATAAAATATTTCCGTTCACGACATCAACAAGGCTACTTATCTCGCTGTTTCTTGCAGATCATCATGGGATACACCCTCACCGTGCTAGGTATACATTCACCGGCACCAACTACATCAACGCTGACGACCAATTTCTAGGATGTGGGACGATGGGCATTGCTATCATCTCTGGTGTCATCGCCAGTCTGCAGTCCAGGGAAAACACTCAGATCGTCCCTAAGTGGGAGTCTCATACGCCTGGCACATCCACCCCGACCATAGATTCTCCCGATCCATCGGTACCCTCGTGTTTCATTGCGAGCGTCACGAGGTCGGAGAGTGCAAAAAAACTCCAGAACACGTTTGGCCTCCTCGGAGGATTCGGCGCGTCCGTTCAGGTAGTTGTCGGTGAAAACCTTGCCGCTGCTCAGAGGGCAAATGTTATTATTCTATGGTACGCACACTCTGCACCCTCCTCGCGATACTGGTGATGGATTCGGTCAATAGTTGTAAACCCCACCAGGCGCAAGCTATCCTCGGTCAGGAGGGAATGAAGGAAGCTCTCGCCGGGAAACTACTCATCAGTATCCTCGCGGGTGTGACCATCTCCCAACTGACAGCCTGGGTTCTTCCAACCACCAAAGTCGTCCGTGCCATGCCCAACACTCCCTGTCGGGTACGCGTTCCTACATCATTCGGTTCGACCGCGAGCTAACAAGACCCACAGATCCGCGAGGGTATGACGGTTGTTAGCCCGCTCCCAACGCTCTCTGACAACGAAGAAACTGAGCTCGACCGCGCCATCATTCTTAAAATCTTCTCGTCTATCGGTCGATGCCGGTTCCTCGAAGAAAAACATTTCGATGCATGCACAGCTCTGTCTGGCTCCGGCCCTGCTTTTGCATGTATCTTCCTAGAGGCAATGGCAGATGGGGGTGTCATGATGGGTTTACCAAGGGCGGAAGCATTGGAGTTGGCTGCCCAGAGTAAGTTGCCAACTGTGAGATCCTCAGGCTAGACGAACTCACCACCAACGCTCGATAGCTTTGCAAGGGGCGGCACGGATGACTCTCCAAGCCGGTGCTCATCCAGCCCAGATCAAAGATTCAGTCACAAGTAAGTGCTTATCCGCCATCGAATTCCAAGGTTAACATTCTGCATAGCCCCTGGTGGATGCACGATTGCAGGGCTTTTGGCCATGGAGGATGGTAAAGTTCGTTCAACAATTGCCCGTGCAATCCAGATTGCCACCGAGCGAGCCAGCGAGCTGGGCCAACCGACGAAAAAGTAGTTGTCATACTCGTTCACAACCACTGTATGTATGGAGACAAAAATGGAATCTATTCCAGCAACTAGAGAACTTGTACAGTATGTATCCCATCTTGCTTTCGAACCTGCGTATCATCACTGCAAGGCACGACATATGTCGTGGGTGCGACCAATACAATCGCCATGGTTATTTTGCTCCCGTAAAATGAGGGCGGTCGTGTGGGCTATACAACGCCGCCCAGAGTGTTGGAGAGCAACGAATGGCACAAATAAGCTTACAAGCAAGTAGACGAGAATGCATTAGAAGCAACAAATCTGCATGTGGCGTGAGATGATACCAAAGCAGAAAAAAAAGGAACACTCACCTAGTTATACAATGTGACAGTAAGTCGACTTACAGAGAGTATTTAGAGGAGGAATGTATCCTGCGTGTGAACCTCACTGCCTTTAAGCACGATGGCTGTCCAACGAGGGAAAGCAAGCGGGGCAAAAATAAGCACAGGAACGGTCATGGTAGTGACCGTTCCTCGATCTTGCTCAGAAGAATGAGCGCCACTCCGTATGATGGATGCGGTGAGACGCTAAAGTGCAAGAGCGATTTGCCAAAGATGACACAAGTTACAGTGAATGGTAATAGGATTGCAGAGGATAAGGTACAATGCCAAGCCTGTGAAACCAGCATGAGCAGACGGTATGGGTGATAATCACAAAGACTTACACAACAACGTATCACCGATCTATAAAGAAATAAAAGCGTGTAAGCAAATGGTGAACGTTGATGGAAGTGGAGGCGCGCACAAAATTCGTGAGTATCGTCTGCTCGTTTGACCGTTTGCTGGTGATGAAGAAAAAGATGTGAATTTAAGGTTTTTGTGGTCTCGAGGACCAAACAAAGTACAAACAACGCACTTTCCACGCCTCTTCAAAGTCGATTGGGAGAATGACATAGCGGTTTTTGCGCACGGCTGTTGCATGTTAGACGGTGGGTCGCACGGCAAGATGAAAATTATACCTTGTAGACCAGCTGCTTGTACAATGGAAGCGATCTCTGCCGAAGATAATCGGTCAGGTCTTGACACGTCTGAAACACACTCGTCAGTTCGGAGGCATTGCAGCAAGGGGTAATACGAACAATCTTCGAGGTCAACATCAGGTCCAAGGTTCATCTTGTTTGTAACAGTCTGGAAAATCAGACGTTTTTCACGTCGTGAAGGAAGTGGGAACTCGATCTTTCGGTCAAGACGACCTGGGCGCAGGAGGGCGGGATCAAGAGTATCTGCACGATTCGTGGCCATGATGACCTATAATATACAAAGAATCAACATCGCGTTATTTCGAGTTCCCGAAACCAGAGCGTACCTTGACGTTGCTGCCTTGGTCGAAACCGTCCATCTGGTTGAGAAGTTCAAGCAAAATACGCTGAACCTCTCGATCGGCGCCGGTCTGTGCATCAAACCGCTTGGTGGCGATAGCGTCAATCTCATCAATGAAGATGATAGCGGGCGAATTTTCGCGCGCGAGTCTGAAAACGTCGCGGACCATACGGGGGCCTTCACCGAGGTACTTTTGTACGAACTCACTGCCGACTACGCGAATGAAGGAAGCGGTGGTATGGTGGGCCACAGCTTTAACAAGCATCGTCTTCCCAGTGCCTACAAGGATGGTGAATGGAGAACAGCAAGTGAGCACGTGCAAACATACCTGGTGGACCGTATAGCAATACACCACGAGGAGGGTCGATACCGATCTTCTTGTATAGGTCGAAGTGGGTAAGAGGGAGCTCGACGGCCTCTCTAATCTCCTGCTTCTGCGAATCCATACCACCGACGTCCATGTACGCGACATCCGGCTTCTCCTCCTTTGAAAGCATAGCGATGGATGAGTCGGCTTCCGGGGGCAAGATATCGACGAGAGCATTGGAGTGTCGGTGAAGTGCGACGGAAGAGGAGGGTTTCAACAGCTCTCTGTCCAGGGTGGACAATATTCTCACGACATAGTTTGAACCGGTTGTTGAGCCAACGATACCGGTCTGTTGATCGATGGCTTCCAAGAACTGACCGATGACGAGTGGTACGGACTTGATGCGCTTGACCTCCTCTTGGGCACGGATAAGCTCGCGCTTGAGGTTGGCCTGCTCATCTTTGATATAGCTTTCCTGGATGTCGAGGAGGTCTAGATGGCGAGAGAGCTTCTTGTACTTGGTATAGAGGTCCTCTTCCTGGAGCTCTTTGTAGAGGGCAGACTTTTCTGTCACGACAGAGTCGAAAGTGGGTTCCTAGAGAGAGAGATGGGTTGTGAATGCAAGACAAGTTGGTGGACACTCACTTCCTTTTGTATTTCCTTTCGTACGTCCTCCATGTTGAGTGCGAGTGTAAGTTGACTGTTACCCATTACGCGTTCATTTGGGTGATGGGAAATAGTTGCCATTTTGGTTTCATAGACTGGTCATCCTCAGTTCGACCACTCAGTGATAGCCGCCATGGCGCACGTCGTTCAGCCCCTCGACCAGCCTTCAAACTACAAGGATTCGCAAGCAAGACTGGACAGGTCAAAGCAACAGGAACTCCTCTTCAAGTCGACAACCCTATACGTGCGTCATATACCCTCGTGTTCCTACTCACCGTCCCCACATACCACTTAGATCGGTAATTTGAGTTTCTATACGACCGAAGAACAGATATATGAGTTGTTCACTAAATGTGCCAGTCCGGAGGATGGTGGTGGTATCAAGCGAATCATCATGGGTCTCGACCGAAACACTAGGTGCGGTTTTCCTTCACTCCAGACATTCATTCGTCGCTCACATCACGAAGAACCCCCTGTGGATTTTGCTTTGTGGAATACTACACACATGCAGAAGCTCTCGCCAGCATGAAGCATATCAGCGGCACGAAACTCGATGAACGTATCATCCGTTGCGACCTCGACCTGGGTTACAAGGAAGGTCGTCAGTTTGGGCGAGGAAAGAGCGGTGGTCAGGTTCGTGACGAGCACAGGCAAGATTACGACCCGGGCCGTGGTGGATGGGGTGCACAGGCTCAATTGGAGCGGAGAAGGGAGGTCGAAGAACGCTATGCAGATGCACTGGATGGACCAGGTGCTGTTGCTGGCGGTGGTGGAGAATGGAAAGAAATGGAGACCAAACCGACTCTCAAACGCGGCCGTTCGCCAGAAGATGAAGGAGACAGCTCAAGATTGGTTCGTGGATTGATTCTCATCTCTTTCCATATACTCATTGGGTGATTTAGGCTCGGCCACGGATCGACGACCCCGAGGCTGAGAGGATGTAGCATCCTCTAGTCTGTGCTTTAACACAAGCTTTGGGACTCATTAGAAGACATGTTGTGATTATACGTATGATATTAACATCCGTCCTTGGTCTGTGGTCATCGAACTACGCAAGCTCGCACCTGAAACTTTGTGTCGTAGACGTCGGGGCGAAAATAGGTCATGTGTATGCGGCGTGCTATGTGATACGAGTTTGATATCGACGGTGTCCGAATCAAATATCTCGAGTAAAGGGAAAACTCGTTTGCTTGTCTTCCCAACGCTGAGCATGAAGTCAAAGTTGTGGACGAGGAGAACCACTCACAGGTCAACTTGATAAATCTCTGGCTTGTCCCCCAACGTATCAATCCTGTTTTGTTCCAGAAAGCTTTTCACGTTCTCCGCTAATACTCTCGGCGGAAGGCCCCATATGCAGACCTGCCTGCCATTACTCATGGCACCCGAGGCAACTAGGCCAGACAGGGATCCACGCGCCATAGCTGCCTTCCGTCCCTTGGTCCCCCTCAAATCACTAATGATTGGAGGCTCAGGACATGGGCGAGCATTGACGGTGAGTCCACCGACTGAAAGTTTCTCGAGCTTGGATAGGTTCTGCCATAGAAAGTCCGGGTGAGAGAGCGTGATATAGGCCCGGCGATTCGGTATGAAGCGGAAAAGTTCTAGGTGGACTGGCCAGGTATAAGAACGCAAATCATAAGATTGACGGTCTCACCGTCCTCAACACCGACGAGCTTCTCATCTCTCAGTGCTCTCTTGATGTCTGCGGGAAGTGAAGTCCGGGCAAGGTTTTCCAAGAGGATGTGCCGCTTGGGTTGGGCTGAAACATCCATTCTTCCTTGTCCTACACGAGAGAAGATTGGACTTACTGCTGAGCTTTTCACCGGCGGCCCGAGCTGTTTGACGGACTGCACTCGCTGTGGACATCATGATCTTCAGCAAGTTCGATCGGGTCCAACAGTACATTGACAACTCATGGCAGATTGGTCATGTGACCACAATTGCTTTACTGCTACTACCACGACCATGTCCTCGAGGACTGACCACAGAAGACGAGAACGAAGCTGGGAACGAGAAGACAGGGACCGCGACAGAGATCGCTATGCAAGAGGTGGCAGAACAGGTGGACACCGAGATGCTGGGCGAAGGCGAGCCAGCCGTTCCCGAAGTCCGAGAAGAGGTGCCGCTTCATCAAGCTCGGACATCCTGTCCAATGTTGAGCTGACTCTATCTATTATAGACAGACGGGATTACGACAGAGACAGAGACTACAAGGGCACACGAAGAGATGACAGACGTGATTATGACCGCGACCACGATCGTGACGACCGAAGACCCAACAGGGTAGACGACAAAAGGACAGAGAGAAAACCAGGTGGAAAGGATGAAAGGCGTGACCAATACACGCCAGATCGAGGAACTCCCAGAGACAAGGACATCCGCGACAGGGAGCCAGCTCGTTATGGTGAAGCGCAACGACGTCCAGAAGGACGTGCTGATGGCCAGCCGGCAGAACGGCCGCCTAAATGTAAGTTTCTATCACTCGGATCTTTGTTGTGTATGTTAACGAGGATTGGAAGCCGTCTCCGCACCTACTCCTTCTAAACCAATTCCAGATCCGGACACCCAGGTCGAAGAAGGTGAGGAGATGGACGTCACCCCTGCTGAGGATGAGGCTATGATGGCCATGATGGGTCTCACCGGCTTTGGGTCCACCAAAGTATGAGCATCTTTCTGTTTACATCCTCTCCTTTAACGAGGTTGTTTTCTTAGGGCAAGCACGTTGGAGGTAACCAAGAAGGTACATCGAACATCAAGAAAACGAGGACGTGGCGTCAGTATATGAATCGGTAAGACCAGTGCTCTTCAGCCAGTTTCACGTAGCTGATCTACTTTCATTACAGACGTGGTGGATTCAACAGGTATTTGCACTTGCCCAGTCTGTTTTTCCCTCCCCTGATACCTCTATGCCAGACCGCTAGACAAGATCAAGTAATGCCTCAGGGTGAAGACGGCCCTATATTTCACTGTTTTCCGCAGAAGATAAGTCATGCCCTTTGTCTGTACATGAAAGTTTCATACTTTCCCTACGATAGAAAGGTAGTACATGCTCCGAGTTACTGCAAGTTTGACTGATGATGCAATGACAAGTCATATTTGTTGGAACACAGAGGCTGATGAAACAAAAATATCCAGTCAGACCGTTCGTATCAACAACTACCTGCTGTTAATACACTGCTCGTATGAAACACTGATAACTCAGACAAAACTGAACTACATGAAGAATGAAGAAACAAGAAATGTGCAGATGACGAGGGCGAACAAGATGCTCTTGTCCACCGCCTTCATGCCAAGATTAGAACCCGTGCAGCTTGATGGTGGTCCTGGGGATGCCCTCTTCGACGAGGAAGTTGGCTATCTTGACCCTTTGATCACCCTGAAGCTGGATGACTTGACCCATTTCCTCGTCGTCAACGAGGTTGCCGTTGCAAGCAAACTCCTGTTGTGAAACGAGTCAGTAAGTCTCCTACTGACCGCGAAGTGAACAGAGCAGCGAACCTTTTTGAAGGCTTTCAGAAGCTTCTTCGGATCGTACTCTGTGGATGGTTGAAAATTGCATCGCCACAGTGAAGGTTCACTCACCCTTGGGGAGCCCCTGCAACGTGGTCAAGGTCTTTCTCCCGTTCCTCTGCTGAATGCGGATGTGGAGATAGTTCTGCGTAGAGCCAACATCCTGAGTGGTTGCGAGAGGATCACCCTCATCAGCGAAAGGATCTAAGAGTCAGAGTGAGCACCACAGGGCGCAGGAGTCAGGAGGATATTGCAGAGAGTGAGAAGATCGTTGACAGACCGAAAGAGTTCAGGTTCTGCACGTTCATGCGCTGATGAAGAATAGATAGATTTGATGATTGAGTGGTGCTTTGAGACACGATGAAAGTTGAGGACAAGACTGGTCTTGCGAACGGAACAACGAATTTATCTAGAAATGGATATTTCACTGGTGAGCTATTTGTAAGCGTCCTTGACTTTGTAGACCAGAAATATGGCCGTCACGGAGAGAAAGACCAAGAAACCACCGACGTTTCCCTACCATCCAGACAATCGCGGTGAGCACGTTCACAGTATTCTAATCGCAATCCTGATCGTGATCCAGCTAAGCAACTCAAGAAATCTTGGATCGAGAATCAAAAGATAAAAAGCAAATGGAAAGCCCAGAAGAGGAGGGAGGGATTAACAAAACAGCCCCCTGCACCAGCCGAGCAAGAAATTGTCCAAACTCGTGACGATACCAACGCCGACTCAGACTCGAATGCATCCCAAAGTCAGGATGTCCGGTCACCTCCCCCGGAGTCCCTCCCTACCACGATCGCGCCATCCCGTGACAAAAATTCTCTGCGCGACCTCAGAAAGCTTGCCTACACTTCGAATTCAGCTCGCTCTCAGAAAGCGGTCCCCCCTAAACTAAAGAGGGTTTCTGGAAACTCCCAAAGTGATCGCAGTGGGAAAGCCAGAGATATGTCACGTCGAGGTTGTGACAAGGGTCAACCAAACATGAAGCTGCGCATGAATATGCTGATTGAAAAGATTAAGCGCGACTTTCCATAGTGAGTCTTTTTCTATGTCGAGTTGTATACACCAGCGAAGTTGGATCGTTGACGACGTCTACTATACAGAGAAATTTATCCTTTGTTTTCTTTATCCTCAGCCTCGTTAATCGACATTCCTTGCCCTTCGTTTACTTCTGCCTGATCCTCGGCTCCTCTCACGAATCTGGTCTCCAAGGTTTCCAGGAATGGACGTGATCCAACAGTGGTCACAGAGGAGATCGCCGTTGGATGATCGCTCATATGTCCTGGACTGGGATCATCAAGTTCGTCTACAAGTCCAATCACTCGCTGTGGCTTCGTTTCGCCACGGGGCTCTACACTGCTGGTCACTTCCATTGCCGCAAGCGCCAATGGCGATGGTGGAGGGCTTCGTGAATGGGAACGTCTCGCATCGTCGTGTAGGAATGGAATGGGTGAAAACATAGGTGTAGCTGGTGCGGATTGTGTCAACGATGCGACCGGGAACGTACCCATCGAAAATCCATTTTGGGGTTGCTCTACGGGGAACGCGTCCCATGTCGACGTAACAAGTAATGACTTCTCCACTGCATGAAGATATTTGCCGATGAGCTTGTAGTGTTGTTTCGGATATATACAAAGTTCGCATACGCGTTGTATGGTGAACGGCGGATTGCTGAATGATTTTGCATTAGTGGGTAATCAGAACAACGTTGTTCCACACACTCTTCAAATTCATGCAGTTGACGAAAGATGTGATTCTTCATATCGTCCGCCTCCTCTTGGTTCAAACGAACCTTTGGTGTTTCATGAGGGTTCAACTCGTTGGGGTTTCGAGGAGGAAACGGTGGTAGCCTCAAGTTCCCTGAGCTATCTGGCACTCCTGTCGCAGGTTTTGAAGGCTCCTCTGGTTGACTGTCGGCAAGGAATTGGTCGATATTCTAGCGAGCGCACGAACTGAATATCCGAGGTTTACGGCATCTGTGATGCTATGACAGACCTGGGTGATCTTGTACTTGATTATTTCTCGGAGCAATGGCCACTCGGTGCTGCTTCACGGTCAGAATGGACTACCAGGACGTTCTCGGAGACCCACCTTGGCTCCAAAGTGTCAGTGGAAGCAATATGCTCTAGGACTGATTGGTGCTCTGATGATGGCTATTGAGTTGTACGCCACTCCTGGGTGATGCACTTTACCTGGACGCCATTCAAAATCCTTGGATGGCTCGTAGGCGCTTTCAGCTGCGGATGCCATGCTCGATTATCCAGCGTATGTATTGTCTGTCGAGTGTCACGAACTTGCGTCCACTGCGAGTATTAATAATCTGCAGCAACGATGCGGTGTGCATGTAAGTAGATCAGTGCAAATCAGCGACGTGCACTGGTTCAACCATTCAACAGCGAAAAACCTTGCTATAAGTAAGTATTGAACCCGGAAACGTGTCTTCAGAACGCGACATGACTCTCCTGCTGCCACGAGGCTGTGAGAATCTTGGCGTGTTTTAATTGGAGACGAGACCGCAGTCAAGTTCCACAACCGAATTGACATGTCTTATACCGAGGGTCTTCTCCGTGGGCAACGAGGTCACTCCTTCACTCTTAACCACTGTCTAGCACGAATTGACTTGACTAGACGAGCACATGATGGTGTCGTCTTTAGGCAAATTCATGGGGAACACACAATCGCCAAGAACTGGCACGAGAAATACAACTGACAGAAAGCGGCGCCTCAAGCTCCTCAAGTCCTACGCTCCAGATTGGTGAGTAACGTCGCGGTAGGTTCGGTGGATCCATTTTCTGATGTTGATCGTTTTGTAGGATTATCACGATACTTTTGGCGTACGTGCTCCAGCGTTCATGCAGCAGCCTGACCTGACGTTGGGGTTGACTGCAGAATCTTGTTCTTTGGGTTGGACCCTGTCCATGGATTCAGAAGGGAATTTTCCGTGAACGATGAAACGTACGTTCGTATGAAAAGTGGCGATCTGCTCCTTTTTTGACCTTTATCCCTCCAAAGGATTCGTTTCCCGTAAGCGTCGCCCCGATCGCTGTTCATTACGACACTAATCTTTGTCAGTTATGCCGTCCATGAGCGGGTTCCGGTGAGTACTGCCCCCAGCTCAATGTTTTCTCACATCCATTGGTATGGTGTAGTCCGTTGCTCTGTACTTGATCGCGGTCGTCGCCCCTCTGGTCATCCAGTTGGCCGTCAACTTGATTACTTTGCGGTCTTTCTGGGATTACCACAACAGTGCACTCGGATGTTCGTCTTCGCACCTTGTTTCCGATATCAGCAGCCAAATTCATGTTTACAGTGATCCTTGGTCTGGTTATGACTGGCGCTGTTACCCAATTCTCTAAGATCACTGTTGGTCGTCCTCGTCCAGGTTCGTCTTGTTCTCATCTTGTGCCAAGTATCGAACATTAAGGGATGCGCGCAACTACTAGATCTCCTGTCCCGTTGCATGCCTATCCCTGGCACTCAAGATCCGCTCTATGGACTGTCAAGTGACGCCATCTGCACTCAGACCGACCAGGCAATTATGCTTGATGGATGGCGTAGCTTCCCCAGTGGTCACTCGAGCTGTAAGTCTATTCGCGTAAGTATGTACTATGAAAATTGAATTAATCCACAGTGTCCTTTGCTGGTTTGGGGTTCTTGTCTTTCTATCTCGCCGGCAAAATGCACCTATTCGATACCAGAGGTCATGCGGTAAGTGCAACCAATTCCCTACTCTCTGTCTCCTGCTTATTACAACATATTACTCTGATAGCATAAGGCTTGGATATCTTTAACACCCTTGTTCGGTGCCACCCTTGTTGCCATTTCGCGTACCATGGACTACAGACGTAAGCTTCTCTCAGCTATCTGATCCCTGGTTATTATCAAGGTTGACATGCTCCAGACAACTGGCAAGATGTCGTCGCTGGTTCCATTCTTGGGTTCGTTCTCGCATACTTCGCCTATCGGCAATACTTCCCTTCTCTTGCGTCTCCCATGGCACATCGGCCCTACTCTCCGCGGGTTCCTCGCGATGAGCCTACCCTGCCTTCGACCACTCAAGATGCTCAGGGTTTCCGTGACAATGATGAACAGGTTGAGCTCGACGGCACTGTGCCTAGACCTCAGTCGTCGTCTCCCCTCACGAACATCTGGAGAGATGGCGAGAGTGAAGTAAACAATCCAGGTGGCGCTTGACGCACTGATACGACTTCTAGTGTATGTTCGGACTATAGTAATATTCCCAAGTTTCTTTACCTTTTCGATTTCGGATTGGACTTTTTGCCATACATAACAGGAGGATTTCGTATCGATTTAGCGGACGCTGTGGCTGGTTCGCAGATCCTCATTAATCAATTAATCATTATTGGCTCCGATTTGAGTACGTTGTCGCGCGTCTCATTGCCGGCCCGAGTCATTTATCTGATACTACGTATACGAACACCACTACTGCCGTGCACCTCTCCTCAACTGACGGCTCTCGCTCAGCTCCCATCATGTCTGATCGAGTAATCAACTTTGGCGCGGGGCCCTCTGCGCTACCCGAAGAAGTCCTCATAGAAGCCGGCACGGGCCTTCTCAACTTCCAGAACACTGGCATCGGTATCGCAGAGATTTCGCATCGCTCAGCCGATTTTGACAGATTCCTGCGGGAGGTCGAGGAGAATACGAGGACACTTCTCCAGCTCCCTCAGGACTACAAGGTGCTCTTCACACAGGGAGGAGGAACAGCCCAGTTTTCAGCGGTCGTGCTGAACATGCTTGCAAGATATCGAAGTCGTGGTGGTGCGGCTGATAAGCCAGTGATGGATTACATTGTCACGGGCTCCTGGAGCGAGAAGGCGATGAAAGAGGCAAAGAGGCTTGGGCTCGGGACCGTCAACGTCGTTGCCAATGCCCAAGCTATCTCCGAGGACGGGAAGAAGACATTCAACCGTATCCCGGATCATAACAGCTACAAGGATAAGTTCTCCCAAGATCCAGCCCTTATCTACTATTGTGCCAACGAGACCGTTGACGGCGTCGAATTCAATGATAACCTGGAGAGCCCTGCTTCCTTCCCATTCCACGCCATCCCCTCTGGAGCCCCCCTCGTCGCAGATTACTCTTCCTCGTTCATGTCGCGTCCCATCCCTTGCATCGAAAAACATGCAGTTATTTACGCTGGTGCACAGAAAAACGTCGGACCTGCCGGTTTGACCATCATCATCGTCAGAGATGAGTGGGCAAACGTACTGGATGACAGCATTCCCTTGTGCTTGTCGTACAAGAATCTCGTTGACAGCCGCAGCTTGTACAACACACCACCAGTCCTATCTATCTATGTTATGGGGTTGGTGCTTCGGCGGATGTTGGATGTTGGAGCACAGAACGGAAAACCCAAGGAAAAAGCGCTCGAATATTATGGGGAATGCACCTTCAAAAAGGCCTCAAAACTCTATACTGCCCTGAAGGAAGGAGAGGTCCGAGGAGTTTTCAAAGGCAAAGTCCATGAAGGTTCGGGTAGCAAGATGAACGTCGTGTTTGACGTGGTTGGCGGAGAGAGTAAGCTGAAAGGGTTCGTATCCGGTGCAGAGCAGAGGGGCATGAAAGGGATCAAGGGACATCGGTAAGATTACCCTACCATAACACAACATTCTACTCAATGATCTTGCATTTGTAGGTCGGTTGGAGGTACGCTGCGTCGGCGATCTTGGAAACGAAATATACTAACAGCGAACCAGGCATCCGCGTTTCTCTTTACAACGCAGTCACGGATGATCAGGTAGACAAGATGATTGGATATATGAACGAATTCGCATAGAATGTAGATATAACCTCGCAATCGAGGGTCCACCGACCGGCTGGTGAATATATAGGACATGGCTTACAAGTGAAGCAAGTCACTTTGCCGGAGTGGTTAACGGGATCGCCTGCTACTAGATAGCATAGCGGTTGGGCTTTGCCCGCGAGTGTTCGAATCGCTCAGGTGACGATTTTTTCCCCGTTTTACAAGGTCACCGGTCACCGGTCACCTCCCCCGATGTCATTCGGCTTGTCTGTTCCGTGAAGAGACCTTTATGTAATGTCTTTTGGCTTCTCAGCTGTTTTTTTCTTCGCCACTCGCCGATAGACAACCCGGACGAACTACCCGATTGCTGTCTGCATATCCAACGCCATGATTGGATCCCATCTTCATCCAGGTTTTCTATAATGAGCGCTGGCTTGCATCGTCTTTTAACGACGAGCTGGAGGCCAAATGCATAATGCATTCTTCCCTGGTAGCCAGATTGACATTTTCCATCTTACTGCTATATCCCAAAGTGGATGTCATGTGCCCCATGGCTGAGTTGGTTACAGCGTCCGACTGTTATCCTCCTGACATCGGAAGGTCGTGAGTTCGAGCCTCACTGGGGCAGTATATGTTTTTTGTACTGTAGATGATGGCATCATATTTTTTTTGATCTGCAGCAATCATGTTTCTGTGTGTAGAAATACATGACTGCTGAAGAGGCTACCTACGGCAGGCAAACGGCCATTGGTTAGGGAGCGAAGACGGGCGATTCCGCGCGTCCCAGCGAAAACTGGCTGTGGGACACGCAATTTTTGGCGGACGCGCCGTAGGAAATCTTGTCCCAGAAAAACAAATCGATGTGTCGTGGGACGCTCCCGTGGCAGAACAAAAAAAGGAACTGCCCCAGTGAGGCTCGAACTCACGACCTTCCGATGTCAGGAGGATAACAGTCGGACGCTGTAACCAACTCAGCCATGGGGCACATATTTTCATATTCGCTTTGAACGTTACAGGCTGGCTGTTTCCCGACCTACATTTTCGAGCCGAAAGGTATGCAGAGACTATCTACGACCCTTGAATTTTTTCCTTGTTGGCATGCCATCTTCTACTACATCATCATCCCGATCCTTGTCGTCTCTGCCTCTGCCTTCATCTCGTCTGCGTTTCTTACCCCCATTAGCCTTCGCTTCCTCTTTCAGCTCGTTCACAGCCAGCCGACCAGCTTCATCCACGCGCTCCTTAAGAAGCATGACCTCTTCCTTGCTCGTGGGGAACAATTCGAGCTTTTTGTTGATTACTTTTTCTATGCGTTGCAGTAGCTCGACGTCATATTGCGTGACAATTGTTATCGATTTCCCTGCGCGTCCTGCACGGGCTGTTCGTCCAACGCGGTGGATATAATCTTTTGAATGTGTCGGGATATCAAAGTTGATTACCACGTCCACGGAAGGTAGATCAAGACCTCTGCCCCCAATGTTCAGCTCGTCCTGGAAAAGTTCAAAACGCAGTAACGTACCGACTAGCAACGTCGGTTGCGACTAGAACCTTTCGACCACCGGTTTTAAATTTATTGAGAGCGCCCAATCGTTGACTTTGACTGAGTTGCCCATGAAGAGGAACCGCCGGAAACCCGAGGGTACGAAGCATGATAGACAGCCTGCAATCGCCCGTGAGTGACAGTTGATGCTTTGATGCTGAATACGAACCTTTGAGCATCGTGCACTGTCCGAGTGAATATAATGATTGAATTTGATGCCAACTCGTTTGCGAGATATATCAAGTGGACATCTTTGAGTATTAAGGGGACAAAAAGATAATACTGCAGTAGGGTTGATACGGTTTGATACCTAAAAGTCGGGGGAGATTGATGCATGGGAAGAGGGAAGGCGAGAAGTCACTCACTTCGATGATACCTCGATTCGCAGAGGGTTCATTAAACTAGCTCTTTGAAGTTTTGCGACTTTCGTCGTCATTGTTGCGGAGAAGAGGTAAGTGGTCCGCTCCTTTGGTATCACCTTGAGGATTTGGTCGATATCGGCACCAAAGTCCATATCCAACAAGCGATCAGCTTCGTCCATGACCTTGGCGCTATGATCAGCGGATGTGGATATCTTGATGATAGGACACACCAGAAATTTGAGGTTTCTTAGACTGAAACCTTTTGTGCTCTGGAGATGGTCATTCAGACGGCCCGGTGTTGCTACGATGATGTGAGGCCGCTTCGCGAGGGCAACTGCCTGGGGCATTTTATCCACTCCTCCTATCAATACCAAGCACCGAACTCCCATAGCTGCTCCGAGGGACTCGAATTGTTGCGATATCTGGTATGCGAGTTCACGTGTTGGGGCAAGAACGCAAGCAAAGAGGCCTTTTGGTTCATCCCATAGCTTTTGTAGGATAGGGAGGGCAAAAGCGGCGGTTTTACCTGATCCCGTTTCCGCAACGCCGATGATATCGCGACCCTCCAGAGCCCAGGGGAGAACCTGTTGTTGGATTTCGGTGGGTGTCTTGAAGTTAATCTGGTCGAGTGCCTGGAGGAGAGGTTCGATCAGGCCAAGGTCTCTAAACGTCTTTGTTGTGGATGTGCTGGATGTGCTGGCCTCTTCTGGGGTAGGCATCTGGGGGTATGTGTCTACCGGGATGATGCAAGAGTGAAATTGTGTACCGTTGGATTTTTCCACGACAAAAGAGTCACGTCAATCTTGCCTCCAGTCACATATGTGCTGACGCCGTTATTCATCTGTTAGCCAACGACCTCGACTCGCTGCACAGCGGAAACAGAGCTCGACACGTCCGTCGTCCATCGGCGCGACTTCCCTTCGGTAATGTCAAGACAACACGTTCTCGTGACGTTTGCTGCACCCCCTTCGTCCCAGTCTCCAGATGGTTGCAAACAAGTGATCGCAGCACTCCGTTCACAGTTGCCCCTGCGTAACATTCATTGGAAGTATCCATCTTGCCCCAGCATACGCACAATCCAAGAGCTCGAGGTGTCATTTGTTGCACTCGAGTCCCTTCGAGACGAGCTTACATCTCAAGTTCCCGTTACCCTCCTTGAGAAACCTCTCCTGCACCTCTACGTGGTCACATGCGAGGTTTGCGCACATGCATTCTATATGAGATTCATCATCTTCACCGCCGCACAGGATAATGAAGCCTATAGAACAACTGTTAAGAAACAGATCAAAGACTGGCAGACGTCCGTCCTGTCAAGAAAAAATCAAGAATGGCTCATTGTACATGTTGTGCGCCCGGACACGAAGGCGACAGCTGACCGCAAGTTCTTCATGAAAGGCTCCGTGTTAGATAAGATCAAGGCAGATTTCAACGTCGAGAAGCGAGATAGGTATTCTCATGCTTTCAATCAGATCCTGGATCTTTGTCCATAGAGTCTCATAGGTGCGTGCAACTTGCTTGGTCCGCTGGCGAGCAAAATCCTGCTATCTGGGCCGACTTCATCAGCAAGATCAAGGACGGACTACTCTCTGCTCTCGAATATGCTGTATCATCAAGAGAGGAGGAAGTGAAACGATCTGAAGGGCAACGTCACATGCCAGGTTGGAATTTTTGTACATATTTCATATTAAAGGTAAGCCTCGAATAATGACCCACTGATACCTATGAAGAAATGTCGCGTCAGGAAAGTCTGGCGACTTCTTATGAAGGAGTCAACCTCTTCGAAGATGCCCTGCACCAGTATAACGAACTTGAAGCCGCTTTCATGCAGGTTCTGAGGGAGAAGAATATGTCGTGGTTTGGAAGTCTCATTCATCCGATCCCCCAAGACGACTCCTTGCCACTGCTATCTATCTCCAAAAAACCTTATCGTGACCTCATCCTCGCCAGTACAATCTCGGTCTTTGACTTGCGGGTATACCTGCTCTCGAGACAAGCGGCGTTGTTAAGCAGGATGCATCAGCCGGCAACAATTTGCCGGAAAGCCGTCACCTTTTTGACCACATTTGGAAGACGCTTGAGGGAGGTCGAGGTTAGAGAGCATATCAATGTAACTTAAGCTAAGACGCTGATTAGATTTTGTAGCCCTCTCTCCCTGAATATTTCATCGAGTCTTGGACATACTCCTCCGCGCTTAGTGTTCTTGACCAGTGCGATGCCTGGGCGCCTTCGTGGCCGGAGATACAGGGCACTCCGCTTGCGCATTACTACGCAAAGAAAGGGGAGTTGATCGACCTTGCCAAAAGCCAGGTATGTGATCACCCCCACGGTGAAGTACTGTGTTGCTGATGGAACTTTAGCTTGATATACTTGGTATCAGGGCAGGATATATTCCCTCGAACCCGCCTTTCTCTCTAGCAATCCCAGCCCCGGCCGACAGTTTAGATTCCCCCATCATATCCGACCGGAGGCAGGAAGGGATCAGTAAACGAGAGATTATATCTGCTATAGGAGACAGAGAAACGTTTTACGGCTTGTACACCACCACTTGCAATCGTGCCATCGACATGTACGTGAGGGCTGGGAGAAGAAAATTCGCCCTCAAAATACATGCCAGCCTTGCTACCCTGGATACGTAGGTATACGACCCTCTTTATCTTTCGTCGGGCTAATCTTCCGAATACGCAGCTATCGCGGAAGACTCTCTAACGCGCTCACTATATTTGCATCCTTGCCAGCTCACTATGCTCCTCACAGGTGGTCATCCCTCGAGTCGTTAATGCTTTCACGTGCGATCGATACGTATGCTGCACTGGAGAAAACACGCGACCGCGAGTGGATCCACATTATTCTCGCTTTTCTCAAGACATACGCGAATGGCGAGAGTACAGAGCTGGTGATGCCCGACGAAGATATCCAGGAATATGTGACTGGACTCGTAGCCGCGCTTAGAGAGACCTCCGAGCAGCTCGATTCGGGTAATTGTCTTGAAACAAGGTTAATACATGGATGTCTCCCACTGATATGGCACACTTCTAGATCTTAGTCACACAGATCATCCGGCCCTATCCATCAGTGTCGTGGGCGATGCAAGTTGCAACAAGGACGAAGACCTTCTTTCCCTAGATGTCATCGTTCAAAATCGCCTACCATGCGTAAGGCTTTCATCGGGTCTCCGAGTTGATTGCTGACGTATATCTCAGGATGTCCTAATCGACGAAGTTAGCGTCATACTCACGGGGCAAGATGCTCATCGCTTGAAATTTGCGGCGCCGCTCGCCAAACTTTCTCCTGGTCGCAATAGATTGACATTGAGGTGTGCGGTACGTCACTCCGTGGATGGTCAGCTGCAATCCTTGAGCTACAGCCTCATTAGACATCGTGCTCTGGGGCTTATGTCCTTAACGGCAGCGAAATCCAAATGTCGCGACTTCGGCTTCAGTGGGGCCACAAGCCCACAGCGGCCAAAACCCCCGTAAAAGGAACGGTCGTAATACGACTCCCGCATGATCCCCGAGGGGTGAATGTCCAAGTCCATCAACCACGTCAAAGTAAGAACACGTTCACTTCTTTACTAGTCGGAACTGATGGAGCCACATTGTGCACAGTTGAGCTCGGGATGACCGCTCGGATGTTGTTGGTCCTCTCCACGGGTCGTAATGACATTTCCACAGCAACTATAAAGCTGACAGCTCCTGGAGGAGTCGACTTTGACTACGCCAGCGCCCGGATGCAGGCTCCAGGTCGGTCGCCAGTATTTCCGTCTTTGCTCAGTATCTGATGAGCATATGGATGACAGAGGCAGGGGTACTCGACTCTTCGGACACTTGCATGAATATTGCAAATGCCCCGAAACAATCCGAGGTGGCCATCTTGATCCCACATAAAGACATATCGAGATTCAGCACCATCGTATGTCAGGTGTACATTCACTCCTCGGGCTTGCTGAACGCCCCGTGCCTCAGAAAATTGATGTCAATGTGACCTACAGCACAACTACTCAACCCACAATTACTCGGACATTGCAAACATCAAGAATTGTCACGGTCTCACTTCCCATTGCTGTTAATGTCGAGGATTTCTTCCGTGATCAAAGGTTTG
Source organism: Chalciporus chontae (assembly GCA_038089555.1). Lineage (NCBI taxonomy): Eukaryota > Fungi > Basidiomycota > Agaricomycetes > Boletales > Boletaceae > Chalciporus > Chalciporus chontae. The sequence goes on from JBBPLD010000016.1 coordinate 74,269, forward strand.
TATCATCAACTCTTCCAAAGAGATCCACTCCATTGCAATAACCTCTTTTCACAGGTTGTTCTCAAAATTCACTATCTCTGCAACTACCCGTCAACATGTTCGGATACATTCGGCAGAATTACGAGGCCCGTCCCAAGGTCTCGACGGTGTCAAAATATCTGGTTGCCGTCCGACCCATGGTATGATGGTGGGACAGTTCTTTGATTGGTGTATGTGACAGTTCCAACTTTTCGGTAGACTATTGCCCCGGAGCATCCTGCCAATTACCTGTTCTCCATCGAGTCTGAGTATGGTCCAGGTACACGATGGCTATTATTGATTTTTTTTTCCGACTGATCGTGCTCAGTGCTAGAGCCCCTCAACTTGGTCATCATGTACCGCATGCTCCGCGACGGTACGATTCTATCTTTAATAGGCTGCGAAGGACTCATTGTGATACACAGAGGCTGTCGCGCTGGTGCAAAGAACAATTGACGATGTCATTGCCGAAGAGTCACAAAATATCTCACAGGGCCAGGAACTTGCAAAAGCCATCGCCAAGTACGTGGAACACGACGCAGCAGGGGTTGAGCTGTATGGCGCCACCGGCGAACTCGTGATACCTCCCACTCTGGAGATCAACGAGGGACTTGGAGAGCTGTTCGGCTCCTTACAGCAGGTGCGTTACGTCGACTCGATATAACTTGTCCGTTTTTTCGAAGAAAAAAAATGTTTTCTTGTTAGCGACTGGCAGAAAGCAGACCGCCATCGGAATCCCCATCTCCATGGAGGGAGATCAGAATCCCGGTTGATGTCCCACGGATGAATGTCAGTCGAGGTCTTCTGGTCGTGACAGTGGCTGACTGGTTGTTTGATTTCAGGTCACCGCTGCCGCGCGGATCAGGATTGATTCTAGCCTATTCGGAGGCGAGGCTGACAAGCTCATTCCCATCTATGCGGGCCAACCGATCTCTGCACGACTGTCCGTCAGAACGTCCTTGCATTGGTCAGCACCAGAAAGCAAGCGACAGAAATATATTCTGCGGTATGACGTCGAAGAACAAGTCAGAGACTGGCTCGTTTGTGGTCGTAAGCGAGGAGAATTCATTGCGCAGGTACGTTTGAGAACCTTTCAATTTTAATTACGCCACAAGAGTCATCGCTGCGAGCACAGGATGGCGAGACCTTCAGCGTCCCCTTGACATTAATTGCACTACATCACGGCGAATTGAAACTGCCCAAAATTGATGTCAAGCCATTACCGCTAGAGGGGGATGACAATATCACTTCGAGGGTGTTGCCCAACGCAGACACCCACCAAGTTCATGGCGCGGAAACGATCCTCGTACTTCCAAGAGGAGGGAGGAGCACGTTTGTAGTTGGGATGGGATCGTAGAGTGAATGACACAGATATTCTTGTCTCGGTTTCTAACTCGACACATTGCTGTAGTATGGCGGGAAACGCCGATGTATATTTCATTGCAGTCTCTTTTAGGGTACTACAACGCCGTCAAGCACTCGGTTTTCCTTCCGCGTGCCCGAACCATATGCCAAAAACAAGTGAGGCATTTGCCACGACAAGGACGCCGGAAGACAACGACGTAGAGGGGAAAGTGTTCCACGCGTATTCGATTGCAGCAAGAGTGGCAAGCCTTTTTACAAGATATCCGGAAAATCAGGAACGACACCAAGCTATAGAGGAGCACTCACTGAAGGGGGAGTGGGTATTTGGTCCTTTGAGCCAATAACGGGAGTTGTTGGAAATACCAAGAATAAAATTGATAATGCAATGAGCGAGCAAAGAGGACTCCAATCAGATTCGAAGTCATGAGCACCGTGGCAACGTCTAGACCATCCATCAACGATCAACATTTGGGAAGTAGAGAGATAACCATACAATCGGCTGACACAGGTGAGAATGCAGGGGAAAGCATCGGACGGCGGAAGCCCCTGTAAAGAACAGCAGCAACCCCGCCGTCAGGTCGACACCACCTGAATAGGCCAAATGCAATTAGCATGGTAGCATGGCCGACGAGTAGACTTTTTGCCCAAGTTGGGCTCAGGAATGTTTTTTCGTCCAAGAATCGCCAGTTCACTGTCCATTTGTATAGGAACACGCGTGACAGGTCGAAGGCGTTTTGTAGATATGCTCGGGCGTCTTCGACCAAAAAGGGACGCGCGAACACAACTTGCGCGCAGACCAACACCATTAAATGCCGCATGGTGGCTAACAAACCGTGGCGCCTGAAAAGAATGACAAGTAGCCCTGGAAGGTACAACAATGCTGACATCTTCACAGATAACGCCAGGCTATTTTTTTCGTGAGTTCGATTCCAATCGAATGTTACTGAACGTTAATCTGACCTGAAAATTAAAATTCCAATGCCGTCTGAAGCATTTTGGAATGCAAGTATGGCAGCCTGAACGAAGAGCACAGACCAACAGTCGTTGAAAAGTCGCAAAACGAATATGGAATGCAGCCTCTTGCTGAGAGGTAAGAGCAAAACGGTCCAATTAGGCACACCAGCTTGTCTGTAGATGCAGCACATGAGAGCCAAAGATGCGACGTAAAGCGCTCCGTAAATCTGTTGCGCCAATGCGACGTTTCGACCAGCGTCGGTTAAGCGGTGTAAGAACTGATGGATGTAAACATGTCCTGCCGGGTAGCTTGTTGCTGGCTGTGAGTTTCAGAGAGCGCGGACAGGTCCAGACTCACACAAGGGGTCCTGTGGGACCAGTTATTGTGGCATAATTCCGCTCGCCCTTCAAGTACATGTCAATATGCACCATATACGTCTCCCAGTCGATCTCTGTGTCTGTTTATCCCTGGTCATGGGAATGTAGCGACGAACGAGTCCTCGACTTACATGGGATGAAACGTATGATGAGTTGGGTGAGGACTGCATCCCCGAGAATGACGAGACCGCTCAGAGCCCAGAAATAGCGTTTGTCCAGGAGCAGCAACTGGAACAGCCGACATACCAACTGAAACGGGGAAATCCGGAATTGTTTGCCAAACATCGGCCGCGGCGAGTGTTGCTCGAAATCCTCGGTGTAGCGCTAACCTAAGACCTGCGGTGTCGACTCTGTCTAGTGGAACGAGTTGATGACTACGGACTGTCGATCTTCTTCGGCTGCAATACATTTGCCGACTACAAGGATGATCGCACTGTGTCATGATTTCGTTCGAGTACATTTTTTGATCTATACGGATGCGAACACTAACTGGGGACAATACATAGACTGCAACAAGTATCGAGAGTGCAACCAAGAAAAACGAGTAGCTGGACGTGAGACAGTGCAAGAGTAAACATAAGACAGAAACCGAATGCAGCCGAAGCAGTAATGGAAAACAAGTACGATAGAGCCGAAATTTACAACCAGGAAGAACAGCTTAAACCTTGCGTTGAATCAAGGCGGACCCGAGGTTTTGTTGAGTGTAGTCCATACCGGACGAGTGAGGATCACGAGAGGGAGTGTTTGGTCCAGATGGAAGTGGAGATGTTAACCAGCCAGGGGTGATGAGACCACTGCCTCCCGCGCCAAACACGAAGCCACCGCTCAATCCTTCCATGGTGTCCGAATAGCCTGGTCACGGTACCATCAGTCAGCCCTAGTTCGAAGGGACGGATATCGACTCACCAGGTATAAGGACATTGTCCCAGAATCCGTTACTGAAGATATTTTCCATGGACAGCATTCCCATCCCTTCGTCTGGTGGCGGTACAGTACCCATCGTTGGAGGGAATGTGGACATATCCACGACAGGACCCATCTCGCTTGTAAACTGCGTATCGTTCATGCTGGTCAAGGCCAATGTGGATCCGAATAATGCTGAGTTATCAATAGGGCCCAGGCCATTTGCTCCAATTGTGTCGTCGCCAACCATGGCGTCTGTTTGATGTTGAGGCTGCTGTTGCTGCTGCTGCTGTTGTTGTTGCTGCTGCGGGCCATCGGTCCTTGCGGAAATAAGGGCTCGGAGGAATGCGCAATAGAGGGCAGGCGTATGATGGGAGTCAATCGCAATGTCGCCGAGAACCGTCGCAATATCTTTCACAAGGTCGATGATTTTTTGTTCATCGTCTATGAACAGTTGAAATTCTTGGCGGAGAAGCTGCAAACACTGTTTTAGGAAACAGGTATGTTGATTCGAGAGGATCATTTACCTTGAGCAAACTTAGTACCGCGTACGACAGAAACACGAAATGCGCATCGGTGGAGTAACGCAGATAGCCCCGAGGGGCGAGCTCGTCTCGTGCAATTACGGCAACAGCTGTTGCTGAGGTATGGCACTTGGAGAAGAAGTAGGGAATGTCGACGGGGGAGCGTTCGATGGCATTTTGGAGTCCGAACGAGTGTATGACAAGCGAATAGTAATGGAAGTAAAACATCATAATCGTCGACGTGTAGTCCTTGAGAACCTTGTCGTCTGTCGGGTGTGATCAAATGATGAGATCAGCAGATTAGTCTCTCAAGGATACGCACTTGTCGTCACGGGGCGGACGGTCGTCCAATCATGCTGCCACGCAACTATTTGCTGTTCAAAAGTCTTGATCACCAGAAGGTAATCGCATTCGGTTTGTAGACCGGACGGTGTGTTGGTCCCAGAGTATAAGATATCCAAGCTACGAGACACAATGCGTTGCAGCTCCTGTTGACGCAAGTTCAATACGCTAGCGAGATAAGGAGGGAAACAGCGAACTCACCACATAGGCAGCAAGAGCTCTGTCCCCAGGTGTCCCCACGGGGGACTTGATCCATTGAAGGACATTGCGTATGACAAAGCTAGATGAGAAGAGGTCAAGCCAGATGAATCAGTGGATGCCAAAAAAAACACCTACTCCTCTCTAATCGAATGAGGTTTGCCCATCTGTGCGCTTACACTTCTGTCAAGTGCGAAACACAAGAGCCAGGTGCGTTCACGATTGTGGACGTCCTTGTCCCGTGCACGACCCTCAGAGGTATCATGGCTTGTAACGGCTGTCTTGCGGTGCAAATTCAGGTCCGTAGCCATTCTTGAAACCTCGGCGTCAGGAAGGAGCATCTGGTATAATAGAGATTACTCACCGGATGGCCATCCCCAGTAGCAACCATGTTTTATCGTATTCGTACCGCTCAACGGCACCACAACCCCAAAGCGTGAGCAAGAGATAAGCCTGTACAATCTCCAAGGATTTGTAGCCCCGAGCAGGTACACTGAAAGCGAGTTTTTGAGCAAGCTCTGCTAGCTGCGAATGAAGTTCCGGACGGTGCGTGTAAAACTTGGATGCAATTGCGCAGACTGCGTTGTCGGTGAGACTCACCGAGGCATAAACAAGTAGGAGATAAGCGACTTACTTGACGTAAGCAAGAACGGAGATCTCGAGCAGACAAGGGATGGTGTGTGGAATTCTTGGTCCAAAAGATGGCAGTGCATCTGTCGGGATATCAGCCGCAATGAAATCGATAGTTTTACGAAAGACCGACGTTCATATGATTGAAGTAGCTGGTGAGGTTTAAAGTTGAGTTTCAGCAAGCGAGTACGAGAGGATACGAACATATTGAATAAAGCGACTACTTCGTCGGTGCTCACAAAACTGAGCATTTCGGGTTGAACTTGTCTCTCAATGTACAGCCGTCGAAGGGGCAGGATCGATATCGGGCCTGAATAGGAATGAGCGATGAATGATACCTCCAAAAACATGGTCGAACCTGGTCTGAAAAAGTGTTCACTGGCAACTCCGAGCCGACGTTCTGGATCAGAATCACATTGGCGCGCGGTGAAGGATGTCGTGATCCCATTGGCCCTGCGGTTCGCCAAACTTGCTTCCGCAAGCAATCCTAAGGGGTTCAGTGCGTTGTCAGGAAGGGAGTGTAATTTGGGAGAGCTTGAAGAAAGGGTGGGACAATGAGCGGGATAGGTTGGTTGTGGAGGTGGGGAGGGTGATTGTTGCAAAAGTGCTTGAGTTTGAGATGTTTGAGCGACTGGAGAGGGCGAACGGGAAATCATCCCGTTGTTCATGCTCGGATTCCCAATGGACCGAAGGACGGTGTCAAGAGTCCGCTCCATTTTCCGGAGCGACCTCGTCAAGAGTTCATGTTTTCTTGGGCTTGAGGTTGAGTGGTGAATATTTCATGAGGAATGAACTGCTGATGAACTTACTTTGATGGGCGTTTTCCACGGTTTGATTCCTCGAATATGCAGTCGTGACCACCCGTCTGGCACCGTTTGCAAGGCGGGCCCTGTTCTGCGCCGACACATTTCATTTTGAGACGCCGGCAGACTGTGCAAGCGCTGCAAAGGGGGGATATGAAAATGGGAATGATTGAAGTGAGGAATCGACTTGCCGAGCACCCCTAGCTGACTTTGGTTTGGGTTCATCCTTTTCGGTGGTAGGGCTGGGACCGTCTGTGGAATCTTCGGTGCGAGCCTTCTTTCTGTTGGTGTCGCCGAGACCTCCGACGAGGGATGAGGAAGGCCTCTTTCCGTTGGAGTTTGAAGGGAAAGACACATTCTCGGTGGGAGGGGTGCCGATGGTGTCGGATCCCTGGGAGGATGGGGATGAGAGGTTGTGTGGGAGAGAGAGGTGATGAGGCATGTTTTGCTGTTGGGGTTGCTGAGAGTGCTGATACGAGTAGTAGGAGGGATAGAGGGAGAGAGCAGGATCGATCTGAGGGGAACGCGGCGGGGGCATGTTTGACTGTGGAATGCGGTGGTCCTGATGATGGATGGACATGATGAGGTCGAACCTGTGAGCGGGATCGAGGTAAGACTGCGGATAACAGGGGGTGGGGGACAAAGGCATGAGGATCGTTTTGGGAGGAGAAGATGCGATAACTTGGGGTGGGACATACCTGGTTGTGCAATGAGGAGAGTTCCACGGGATCAACAGAGTTCAAAGTTCAGGTAACAGTCAGCCAACTTATTGATACACAACCAGGGCTCGTCTTTCCTCGACGAAGAATGGTTGTCCGGTGAGAGATTCACCTATGGCGGAGTTTGAATTATAGTCTCGTCTAATCACCGCAGGTAATGTTCTTGAAGACATAGACATTGTCGTCCACATGACATTTCAATTTCGTTATTCTCTCAAGCAAAAGATAACCCTGACGACCGCCCAACGTGGGACTGTCTAGCTTCTAACGCAGATCTGGGCACTGTAGCGTGAGACCCGCTAGACCAGGCCGATGTTTTCAAGGGTAGCAACTCTACTCTCGCTCATGTCCACCTTGGATCCCACTGACATCGGCTCACTTTCATCTTGGGTTTCGGCACCGTGTGTGAGTGAGTCGCTTGTCTGCGCAGTATTAAATCAACCTTGCCCTGAAAACCTGATAAAATGTAGCCCAATCATTCCAAAGTCGCGTTTGTGGAAGGTCGCGATATGCTTGCTAGGTCGGTCGCAGAGGTTTGATCTCCGTAGATGCATTTCCTCACTTACCTACTTTTACCTACTTTGAAGCGCCAACAGCGACATTCCATTTCTCATAAGTACATTTTTCCCCAGGAGGTCCGACCTGAAGGCTTTTGTCAGAGTTCTTGACAACTTCCAAGTAATTTCTAAGCTAAATTTACTCAGAAAGTCAAAGAAGTCAGGATGGTGCCAGATTTGTTTATGTGAATGCATGCCTTGATCTGTGTAATGCACAGACACCCGTAGGTTCCCCATGGAGTTTTGCCACACCAGTTGATGCTCCCAAGCTGCCTGAAGCTATCACCCGATGTCAAAGAAAGCACATCTTTTCGAGGACCCAAGCACTGATTCCAAACACAAGTGAGAACCGTATGTCGAGATAAGTTACAGAAGTTCAAAGTCTAAATGAATCCATACGTCGGGAATCAAGTGAAACTAGACCAGTCCCAGAGCACAGGGGCCTATTGGAAGGGGAACAAGGGCACGGTCGGTATCTTCGGCAGCCAACTCCCCTGCGGAGATTGAACCGGGGATTGAACCGGGCTAGCATGAGTGGCTCTGACGCGATACTCTCCTCCTCCCCTACCACCTCCCGAACGCGGCCATGAGCCATCAACCACGCCCATCGTTGGTGCTGGCACCATCAGTGAACACTACTACGTATGTTATCAGAACTTTTATAACTTGTTCCCCCACTGACGCGTACCCTTTCTGATCAGTGTTGTGACCACCACGACTACCACGACCACCTATGCACCTATACAGCTTCCTCCCTTGCCTCCACCAGTAGAGGCAAAGAATCCGAAAGACTATCCCTTGCTACACGCCACCTTACCTCCCTCTCTCAGAAATTTCTCTCTCCTCTTCCCAGGCGGTGCTCGTGCTACATTTCGTGACGGTGAAGATGGAGAGGTGGAGATGCAGGAAGAGGAATCGGTTGCAGGTGGAGTTGGCTGGAGGATGCTCAAACCCGAGGAAACTGCGGAACAGAACAAGGTAGTCGGTCTCGTCGAGGCGGTGGAACGCTTCGGTAGGAAGCGGTCACACGGAGTGGACAACATGATGGAGGGTGTGGAACCGACTATGGAGCTAGAGACGCTAACACCTCCGAGAAAGAAAGCGAGACCAACGCACATACCCCCAATCACGACAATGAACGCAGCCGCCCCTCTTTCACCTTTACCATCACCTCACGGTTCACCACCACCGCAGACAATCTGGCCATCTGCACCTCCAAGTGGAGCCTCTTCACCACATCCGCAGCCTCCGTTTCAACCAGATCTCGCAGTTACAACGCTTCTAACCCTCCCATCATTAGTGTCCCATTTTACGAATTTACCGCAGCCACTTCAATCGCATTTTCTCCTTACTCTCCTACGGCATTCTCCCTTACCGGTGCTGCGGACTTTACATTCTGTTTTAACGCCAACTCTAGCGCGCGATTTCTTGACACTCCTTCCACCAGAACTTGTATCACATATCCTCAGTTTCCTCCCATACTCAACGCTTGCGCGAGCCTCTCGAGTCTCAAAATCCTGGCGTGCCATCATTGATTCAGATCCTGTGCTCTGGAAAGACCTCCTCAAGAGCACGAAGATTTGGTTTGGAGGCGCTAGTGAGCGAGCCTTCGCTCGATCGATCTACGCACGGCGGCAGCTCGAGGTCCGGACGATTCCCTCGACTCTCCCCCTCCCCCATCCCTACAAACTACTTTTCAAATCGCGCCATCTCACTCGAACGCGTTGGGTGACTAACGACATGCCAAAGCATCACACATTCCCCGCGCATGGGTCTTCTGTCGTGACCTGTCTGCTGCTTTCGCACGGCCGCATCATCTCGGCGTCAGATGACCACTCAATACATGTTTATTCGCCAATGACGGGCGAGCTATTACAATCACTGGATGGTCACGATGGTGGTGTTTGGGCTCTGGCAGCAAACAAAGATACCCTTGTCAGCGGCTCCACTGATCGCACCGTCCGTATCTGGAATCTGGCCACCGGACGATGCATGCATGTATTCGCTGGCCATAGAAGCACCGTTCGTTGTCTTTCTATCGTCAAGCCCGAATGGATTGAGGTTGAGGGCGAAGGTGGTATTATCACCAGGGAGAAATGGCCCAAACGATCTCTGATTGTCACCGGCAGTCGTGATCACTCCCTTCGGGTATGGACTCTACCTCGTCCCGCTGATCCTGAATATCGTTGGCTTGGTGCGAATGTTCCCGACGTCGGATTGTCGGAGGTGTGTTGTTTCTACCGATGGTTACGAGCTATCATCTCATTCGATTCCTTAGGATGATGTCGATGACAACCCGTACCACAAACTGCATCTCCAAGGTCATGATCACGCGGTTCGTGCTCTAGCTGCACGGGGTCGCACTTTGGTATCCGGCAGTTACGATTGTACGGTGCGAATATGGGACATCATCACTGGCGAATGCAAGTCGGTCTTGGTTGGCCACACTCAAAAAGGTAAGCCGTTTCGTGTCCAATGTTTCGCGAAATTTCGGATTTATGCTCCTGGCAGTGTACAGTGTCGTGTTAGACCTCAACCGGAACATTGCTTGCTCCGGGTCTATGGATGGGACTGTGCGCATATGGAATTTGCGCACTGGACAATGTCAACATACGTTGACAGGACACACATCGCTAGTTGGGTTGCTTGGACTTTCGCCTTCCTCCCTTGTTTCTGCCGCCGCCGATTCTACCTTGCGTGTCTGGGACCCAGACACTGGCGAACTACGCCACACGCTTGCTGCTCATGCCGGCGCCATCACATGTTTCCAGCACGACGAATTCAAGGTCCTCAGTGGATCGGATGGAACGTTGAAGATGTGGAACATCCGTGATGGAACGGTTGTGCGAGACCTTCTCACCGGGATCAATGGTGTTTGGCAAGTCGTCTTTGAAGGCAGATGTTGCGTGGCGGCCAGCAACCGTAACACGACCACGATGCTCGATGTTTGGGACTTTGGAACAGAAGGAGATGACGACTGGATCGGAGAACCGCCTGGTGGCATATACGATGATGATACGGAGGAAGAGGATGAGGCGGAGGAGCAGGCAGATGTCGATGCGATGGATCAAGATCTCGAGGTTGCTGCGTCGGAACACTCGGAGCAGATAGGCGCACTTGCTCGTGATATTGTCGATGACAATGACTCCTCGCTTATGCCGTCTGATACCGAAGACGAGTCAATGGGGCGTGGAGATGGTGCTGGGAGCTCTAAATGGGGCTCATCCTCGCGGCCGATGAGTCATCACCGGAGCACAGCGCCGGCGGGTGGGAGCTCGTTGAGGCGCAGCAATCCTCTCCCTCTGGATGGTATACCTGCACGGTTACCAACGAACGAGACACCGACGCGACCGAGGATACGGCCGAGGAACAGCGGTCGACGATAGCTTGCACCTCTGGACATGGATTGGACTCGCGACACAGTACACCCACTTGACACGCACTCGCTACCACACTGTACACCAGCACTTTACTATCACATTGACAATTCCAGACCAGGGTGCATAGCTGTTGTTCTGTTATTTTGTGGGATTACTCTTAATACAAAGTAGCGTGGGAAAATAGATTATTGGCTTGTAATGTTTTGCAGTTTGGGGTCTCGTCTGAACGACATCGATGGACTCGTTCGACAACTTTCAGTATGACTCCGCCTCGTCATACGGCGGCGCCCACAGCGTCGTTGACGACAATTCCTCAGTCTATACAGCCACTACAAACGCCCCAGTCGATCTCATCATCGACGATCGCTCCTCAGACCACAACAGTCATCACCACAGCTCTCGCTCAACCATAGACGAAGATTTCGATGCCGTCCTCGATGACCTGAAGGACGAAGGAACAGTTGATCTACCTCCCCATGCCTGCAGGTGCGTAAGGCATATCCTTTCCCACTCTCTTAGTAATCCTCTCCATCCAGCTACTGTGGCATTCATTCCCCGGCATCGGTAGTCAAGTGTCTTATATGCTCCAAGTGGTTCTGCAACTCTCGTGGAAATACCTCTGCATCGCACATCGTCAATCATCTCGTTAGGGCCAAACACAAGGAAGTTATCTTGCATGCCGAGAGCCCCCTCGGTGAAACAACTCCGGAATGTTACAATTGTGGTAGCAAAAACGTTTTCATGTTGGGTTTCATACCCGCGAAGAGCGATACCGTTGTCGTTTTGTTATGCCGGTGAGCTTACTTCCTGTAAGCGACGTTGATTCTTGCTGAGCCGCGTCTTCAGTCAACCTTGTGCAGCAACTACAAAGGACATGTCGTGGAATGCTGCCCTTTGGGCTCCGTTGATTGACGATCGCTCTTTCCTTTCCTGGCTTGTCAAACCTCCTAGCGAGACTGAACAGCTTCGCTCTCGTCAGATATCCTTCAACCAAATCAATCGCTTAGAGGACCTGTGGCGCGAAAATGCTAACGCCACACTCGAAGATCTCGAGAAACCCGGGGTGGATGATGAGCCGCAACCGATTCTGATGCGTTATGAGGACGCTTACCAATATCAGAACATCTTTGGGCCATTGGTCAAGATAGAAGCCGATTACGATAAACGACTCAAGGAGAGCCAGACTCAGACGGATCTCACTGTACGTTGGGATCTCGGTTTGAACCAGAAGAGGGTGGCATGGTTTGTTTTGCCCAAACTCGAGAGTGGTGAAGTGCGACTTGCCGTTGGGGACGAGTTGAGATTGAGGTATCAGGGTGAATTACACAAGGCTTGGGATGGTGTGGGGCATGTCATCAAAATACCCAACAGTAAGTAATCTTCTCGTAATTGTTCACTTTCCGCTGATCGTCTTCCAAGATGTATCTGATGAAATCGGTCTGGAGCTCCGTAGAACGGAAGGGGTTCCAACCGAAGTTACCCATGGTTTCTCTGCCGATTTCGTCTGGAAGTCTACAAGCTTCGATCGAATGCAATTGGCCATGAAGACTTTTGCGGTCGACGAGAAGAGTGTCAACGGATACATTGTGAGCATCCATCCACCATGATGTTGTGTCACGCTAACACTAGTGTCAGTATCATAAGCTTTTGGGTCACGAGGTGGAGCCCCAGGTTCTCCGCACTCAGATGCCCAAACGATTCTCTGCGCCTGGGCTCCCGGAGCTGAATCACTCACAGATGTATGCGGTCAAGAGCGTTCTCCAGAAGCCACTTAGTCTTATTCAAGGCCCTCCTGGAACCGGCAAGACTGTTACCTCCGCCTCAATCGTTTATCATCTTGCAAAGATGAACCCCGGTCAAGTGCTCGTCTGTGCACCCTCGAACGTCGCCGTCGACCAGTTGACAGAGAAGATACATGCCACAGGCTTGAAGGTCGTTCGTCTTACCGCCAAGTCTCGCGAGGCTTTAGACTCCAGTGTTTCGTTCTTGACGTTGCATCAGCAAGTCGCGAACAGTACAACCCACGTCGAGCTTCAAAAGCTCATCCAATTGAAGAACGAACAAGGAGAGCTTAGCTCCAACGATGAGCGCAAGTATAAGACGCTCATCCGCCAGTGCGAGAAGGAGATTCTAGGTGCAGCAGACGTGATTTGTTGCACGTGCGTTGGCGCTGGTGACCCCAGGTTGAGTAAGTTCAAGTTCCGGACGGTCCTCATTGACGAAGCGACCCAAGCTGCTGAGCCAGGTATGTATCGCATACATATCACCCTCTTGCAACCAGTAACTCAAGTGTCGATTTAGAGTGCATGATCCCTCTTGTCCTTGGTTGCAAACAGGTTGTCCTGGTTGGTGATCACCAACAACTCGGACCAGTTATCATGAACAAGAAAGCTGCTCGTGCCGGGCTCACTCAGTCTCTCTTCGAACGCCTTGTTGTTCTCGGAAATCGTCCCATTCGGCTCCAAGTCCAGTACCGCATGCACCCATGCTGCTCCGAATTCCCCTCGAACATGTTTTATGAAGGCACGTTGCAGAATGGGGTTACTGCCCCTGAGCGCCTCCGCAAGAACGTCGACTTCCCGTGGCCTGTTCCTGATACCCCCATGTTCTTCTATCAGAACTTGGGCCAGGAAGAGATTTCGTCCAGTGGGACATCGTTCCTTAACAGGTACGCAACGTCGGAAATTCCACTATGAGATATGATATGCTAACCAATGGTCTGCAGGACGGAAGCTTCCAACGTGGAGAAAATCGTCACCAAGTTCTTCAAGTCCGGTGTTGTTCCTGGCCAGATCGGTATCGTCACACCTTACGAAGGACAACGCTCATATATTGTGAACTACATGCAGTTTAATGGCTCGCTCAAGAAGGACTTGTACAAAGAGATTGAAGTTGCCAGTGTAGACGCATTCCAAGGCAGAGAGAAGGATTATATCATCCTCAGCTGCGTCAGGAGTAACGAACATCAAGGCATTGGTTTCCTGAACGATCCTCGTCGATTAAACGTCGCTCTGACTCGCGCAAAGTACGGTATCGTCATTCTTGGTAACCCCAAAGTTCTGAGCAAGGTAAGATCCTGACACCTGGCCTGTATATTTTAGGTTACTCATGGTTTCGTTCATAGCACCCCATGTGGCACTACTTGCTTACCCATTACAAGGAGAAGAGCTGTTTGGTCGAGGGGCCACTCAACAATCTTCAGCCAAGTATGATCCAGTTCAGCAAGCCCCGCCGCGGTCTCAAGATGGACTCATTCCGCCGTCATGAGACGAATGCCCGCGAGTACTTGCCAAGCAGTGGGATTGGACGCTCTGGTACTCCCAGCCGGTTCGATGCCAGTTTCTATCGGACCCACGACGCTCTCGCATACATTCCTTCCGACGTCCAGTCCTTGCGCTCACAGGCGACGTATTCGTCCGGCCTTCCAATGTTTGCTGCCACAGGAGGTTTCCCCCCTGGCGTGCCTCGTGGACCTGGTGGCGCGGGGAAGCGCAGCGCTTATGGGAGTTACGCCAGCTCTATCGTCTCCCAGGATGCTGGTCCACCTAGCAACGCCAGCATTGGTGGAGGTAGCATGGGTGGCTCGTTGGCCTACTCTCAGTCAGATCGCCTCCGCAGGCGTGGTTCGTTTTCCTCCGCCGCCGGGACTGATATGGGTAGCATGAGCGGGTATGACTATAAGAGTCAGGACGAAACGACAGATGCGGACGATATGAAGAGCCAATACGCCGGAACGCAATCCGGTGTCACCGTGTTCTAGTATTGCGGTCGTCTCCTGCGGACAACCCATATCATCTGGCTTGCTCGTAGTTTGAGCTATGCGTGGCCCGTTTCCACCGCTGGCCGAGCACCTGTATGCACTTTTCGAGGAGTGCATTTGGTGGTCCGTCGCACCAACCATCCTCGTCACACTTGGCCGCCTTGATCGGTTTTACCTTCCGTCCCATTCTTGCACTGTCTGCTTTCTTGATAGTCAGACGGTCTATCTACAGACAACTCCTTCTGGAGATGAATACTCTCGCGTCTTTGGCCGGGATTTGTCGTCGCGCACATTATGCTCCCTATGTGACTTATGATCCCAAGTACACTTTTCTTATGAATGATTATGATCACGAAATTGCTATCACTAGCCAGCTATGGAAGATGCAAGGTAGACATAAAGACAAAGAAGGCTATACTGATGTCCCTTTTATACAAGCTGCCTGCCATCGATCCAGAGAAACAAATAGGCGAGTAGAACAATGTCATGCTTTGCCACGCTTGGGAGCAGTAGATGGGTCGTCGGAAATTGCTCTCCGATATGACGTGGGAGGTGCCGACTGAGCTGTATGTTGTTGTAATGCAAGGTCATCGGTCGGCATCATGCGAGCTTGAGTGAAGAATAGTTTCGCATCTCGTTCGGCGATGTTCTCGATATAGTACGTGTTTCCTGCGTCAACTTTGGTCAAGGAAATCATCTGAGAGGCGGCGATGCAAACCGACCTCGGGGAACGAGAAACATCCCACCGGTAGTGATGATAAAGTTGGTTTCGTGGATGAAGACCGACACTGCACCTTGAATCACATAGAATACCTACATTCGAGTTGAAAATGTCACGGGAACCGACGCAGGAAAAGGTGTTGCGCTTACATATGTATTATCCTTGGTAGACTTGCTTGGCTTTTGGCCCTTCGGGGGTATGTGCATTTGGCCAGCTGCAATGAACTCGCCTTCACCGAAAATCTTTTGGAAGAACCAATTACTGTTGGCAGCTGGTTTTGGATCGATCATCCTCGCCAAGAAGGCAACACCTAAAGAGTTGGTACAAGTCAGCGTCCCTTCAGGGGCTTGATTTCGACACGGTACATACGTCGGGAGACCTCCTCTTTCGTGTCATAATCGATAACAGTCGCACTAGTCAGGGTTTCGTCGTCCCACCCTTCCTCCGGGTCGAATGGCGTCTCTCTTGCTTTGCTCTTTGCTCGGGTAGATTCTCCACGCTTGCGCTTACCCGCTTTGCCAAGTGGTCTTGGTGGCTCCTGTGGTATGCGAATGATTTCTTTGATTTGAGGAACGAGTGCCAGACCGGATTCACGCCTTCCATAGACCACTTTCTCTTGTCGCCACCAATCCAGAGGCCTATAACGATGTCGTCGCCCGCGGCGCAGCCCGTCTGGGGTAGGGGGGCCTGCAAATGATTAAGCTAATGATTGAGATACTCTGTCTGCTGATACGCACGTTCGACGGGAGGTTGGACAACGCGTTTCTGTGATCTTACTCGGGGCTCTTTGGATTTCGGATGGTCTTGTTTGGACTTTTTCGGTGGCGGAGCCTCCTCCTCTTCATCCTGAGCGTCCTCGACCTCTCCCATCACTTGATCAACCTCTTGATCAGCCACTGTTTCCTCCACCTCCATGGCTTCCCCATCATCCGTATCCGCAACCGCTTGTGATGGGCTACGATCACGAGATGGTGATCGAGGCAGGCTGTCGTACTGCTGTGGAGGTTCGTAGTCATCATACGGTGCTGGGTCTGGTTCGTCCGCTGCAAATAATCTCGATGGGCTTTCGTCCTGACGAGGTGGCACAAAACTATCGAACGTTCGGGAAAGCGCTGTTCGCCGTGAGCTGTTAGGAGCGAACGCTTGGTGTGTGTTTGTAAAGTACGCCAGCGGACTCCCTTGATTGCCTTTAAGACGAGGATGATTAGATATAAGTTAGACTTGGCTCTTGGCTCCAAAATGGGTCAGTGCTCACTTTCAGCGAGATCCATGGACATCTCTCCGTCCTCATCAAATTCGTCTCGAACAGGCGCGATGAAGGACAGACCCTTCCGCTTGGCTGTCCTTATACGTGGAGGTGTCCGATTGTCGGCTTGCTTGATGACCTGGTCGAAAGGCTCGAACTCATCCGAGTTACGGTCGACGTACCCGACTGCCATTCCTGTTTTCTTACCGCGCGCGAGATCATCTGCGCGGAATGGAATGTGTTGTCGCGGAGGACCTCGTCGTGTGCCCAGAGAGGACTTTCTACGATCTGTGGATTCTCGAGGCATTGCAGCGTTGACGTCGTCCGTGGCAGCGAGCTCGACAGACAACAGTCGTGAGAAAATATACGATTGTCACGTTTATGTCACGTGTAGTCATAGGATTAATTAGCAAACAAGATAAGTTAGCTCCCTCTGGGTTTCTGCATCGCCGACTTCAACAATGAGAGCGTCGTGCCCGTGTACGATCTCTTCTTCCCTTTTCCTCTGCCCAACACAACTCTCGTCGTCAGCTCCTCAAGCGTCTTCGGTGGTTCCGCCGCGATATATTCCCGTGACCCAGGTAGATGTGGGTTGCTCCGGTGGTGCAACTGCCCATCCCAAACCCTCAAGTCCATAACCACCCTTGCTGCCTTCAACCCCTGCCTAGCACCCACCACGGAAGGCCAACGTTCAAGGGTGGCCCTCTGCGGCCGTAGCATGACTGCCCCAGTGTTGTTGGGATCGTCCCAAACCATGGGCCGTTGTGTCCCCGCGTGCTTCTTGTGCACACGACCAGTCACTCCTGCAAACGACGCCAGATAGTACATCATGTTTCTGTCCCTGCCTTTGTGCTCGTCCGTCAAGCGACCCTTGCGCTCCTTCGTCATGAGGAACGTCTGCAACGATGAATTTTGGGCGTAGCTCAAACCACGATAAGCGTGGGGCATGTGCTCGATAGCTTTGCTGCGTGGGTTGGCGCGTCGCTCTTGGGATATTTGACCGGCGATGGTGTCGTGCCATGGAGTAACCTTCTGCGAGTTGCTGAGTTGGTAGGAAGTCATGTCTGCCTGTTCGCCAGAGAGATGCTTCGATAGGAATTGATCTCGGCGCTGGCGTACTTGTTCGAGATATTTCTTGAACTCGTCGCGCGTCATGGTTTCGAGGTTGGGGAGATAGGTCTGACGCAAATGCTTTGGATCATCCTTTTTGGGGACAAAGTCCGAGTCCTCCACTTTCGATTCCTCTGCTAGGGAAGAAATATAGGGAGTGATTTTGAGCTCGTCCCAGTTCTTCATCCACAACCCTTGTCGTTCTGCAGAGTTCCACTCTGTCTGATACTCTGGGGTATCGACGTTCTTGACGGTGATATAGGCACCACGACGACGGATAGGGAGAGGGCGTTTGAAACCCCAGTGACCACGGTGGGCATCACCACCATGTGCGGTGTAGACTTGGCTGATGGCGGGGTCGAAAGAAGAGAATTTGGATTGTTTGAATAGCCTTGCAAAGGTAGAACTGGTTGGAGCTGTGAGAGATGCCATTGCCGCCAACGACGACGAGGACGACGAGCGAGTTGGTCGCGTTCTGACTTTTCAGAAAAGGTCCGTCCGGCAATTTCCGAGAGGGTATAAGAGCGCGTTTTTGGCAACCGTTCTTCAAACCACCGACGTGTAAATTACTGTTTATCCTCCTGCTCACGCAACGTCAAGGATGGATGGTCCAGACAAACGTCGAAGACGAACATTCGAGAGTCGTCCCAAAAACAATCCTTGCTGATGTTCCTCCCACTGGTCGAGGGATCAGGACGCAGGATCACCTGGGGATGCCTACAATTCGTTTTACTTGCAGTACGATATTGCCTCGACGTGTATACTAGCGTACAATCATGATCATAGTGAGTCTCACTCCAATGTGTGGACTGTGTCAGACGCTGAGGCTCATCAGGTGAAATCATTCAGTTTGCTTCCCGCGGTAAAAAGTCGTCTTTCATCGTGAGTGTTTTTTTTTTTTGTCAATGAGGGTTTTGGTCGGATGCCAAGGATGAACATTCTGGTAAAAGAACACATCCCGCCCGTAAGGGTCCCTCTGCCGTCGAGGGCGTCGTCTATGGTTCTAACGGAGCCAACGACGGTTGGATGTGGATGGGGAGTTAAAGGCGAGGCTGAGGTGTTCCGTGCTTCTCTGTCCTGCTCAGTTTCGACGTCGTGCTCATGCCCATTGTGTCTGCAGGTCGTTTATGCATGTAGAGAGAGTATGTAGATAGATGAGCGAATTAATGAAGTTGATCACGAGAGTCTCGCCTATTAGTTTTCTGAACCGAGTGACTTCTGTTTTTTCGTTGATCGTTTCTTCCTTTTTCGCGCGCGTTCTGGTGTGCCATTCCCTCCGTACAGTTCATCCGACCGAGTCTTTCGTTGCTCCCAACGTCGAGCCAATTTCTCCTCTCGTGCTCACGACACGTCGTGTATTTCTGTCCCAACATTTCTCAGAGTCGCTGTTCTCCGTGCATTCACCGCTTTCCTCAGGCTCGTCCACCGCGCACTCTCCTTCCGCCGGGTTGAACCTCAGTAGACCCTACAGTCTCCCCACGGCCCGACTTTGTTCGCAGAAAGTGAACCGTCCATCCTTCCATCCTTGATTCCGTATTGAAATTCGATTCCGCAGTGCTCTCTCCCTCAAATGAAATGTATCACCGCACTTACCCTTCGATCCGTTCGGTCCCATCATCTTCAAACGTTTCCGCCATGTCAACATCTAGTCCTCGTCTAGCTCCCCTCCTACCTCCCGCCGCTCTCGATAGTCTCTCGAGTAAATCGTCGGGTCTTCTGCTCAACCACCATCCTACTGACGTGGTACCCGAAGTTCGCGTGGCTTCCAAAGACCCCACAATTTGTGGACTGCCCTTGAAATACGTCTCGTGAGTTTCGCGGCTATCGTCTCGCCGACTAAACTCATCCCATCATTAAAGGCTTGTCACCCTTGCTGTGCAGAATGCGTCACTGTCCATAGTGATGCACTATTCGCGCGTCTCTACTCCTCCACACCTCTCATATTCCCCGGCTACAGCCGTCTTATTGGGGGAGGTATTGAAGGGTTCGATATCCTTTTTTATCGCGTTGTGGAGGGCAAAGGAGGCCGATCTGCATTTGTCGTCTCGCAGGCCGATGAGCGCCTTCCTCTGCGCCTTGGCCCCATGGTCCACCCCATTCCGTCAAGTATGCAACGAGGTCTTCAGCCCCGATTGTTGGAAACTGTCCATTCCTGCACTGCTCTATGTCGTGCAGAACTCCCTTCAGTTCGTGGCGATTAGTAACTTGCCTGTTGCCTCCTTCCAGGTCGCGTACCAGATGAAGATATTGACGACCGCTGCATTCTCTGTCGCACTTCTCCGAAAAAAGCTCTCATCAACCAAATGGCTCTCGTTGTTGTTTTTGGCTATTGGTGTGGGCATTGTTCAAGTCCAAACGTCCGCCTTGAACTTTGGACCAAAAGAAGTTCGTGTAGGCAGTGCCCATGATGCAGCTCCACTACATATCCACATCATGAGCCCGCTCAAAGGGTTTGGCGCGGTGACGGCTGCTTGCTTCACCTCGGGTCTTGCTGGCGTTTACTTTGAAATGGTGTTGAAGAATTCCAAGGCCGACTTGTGGGTGCGGAACGTCCAGCTGGCATTCTTCTCCCTTCTGCCGGCCCTCGCACCCGTTCTCTACGGCCCTCATTACCCTACCCCCGACGGCTTCATCAGCTACATCTTCCGCAACTTTGGTGGTTGGGCATGGGCAACCGTGGCAATTCAGGTCTTTGGTGGGCTCATCACAGCCGTTGTCATCAAATACTCGGACAACATCCTCAAGGGCTTTGCCACATCTATTTCTATCATCATTTCCTTCCTTGCGTCGGTCGTGCTCTTCGACTTCCATGTCACACCCTCGTTCATCATCGGAGCCTCGACCGTGCTTGCTTCCACGGCCATGTACAACCAGCCGGCATCGAAGGAACCTAATATCACCACCTCTTCCGGCAAAATACCCTTTTCGGATTTGTCGCTGGGTAAAAAGGACCCCATCATTGGGGAATTCCCCACCAAGAAGTCGTCGCCATTTGGTAGCCCTCGTGCCATTGCGTCTGCCCTTGGGTTAGGAGATAAGTCAGGGTCACTGGTCGAAAACGAGTACTTTTCAGAGATGGAGTCTACATCTCGATACCTCAACGCACCTTACGGCTCGCCCTTCCCATCACGCACCCCAACCCCGCAACCGAAAGAGCGACAATGATCCGGCATGGACACCAACAATTGAATCTTTACCATACGACTTTCTAACGTGATGACCACATATACCTCGTCCTATTAGACGTTCGCAGACCTATCTACAGGTATTGCTCGGCAACTACCTCTGCGTTGCAGCCGTCAAGCCAGCGAAATTATTCCATCTATATAACGTTGTTAACGTCCCGCTTCGCATCGAATCTTTTCTTCTCGTACCCGCGGGGTATCGTCGTGCGTCCTTCTGTTACTGTTCGTGTGTGCATTCGCTACGTTCTTTTCTTGGTTTTTATTCCCTTCTCTGGCCGATTGCCATTCACTTTCTACCTCTGCTGCCAACGCAGAGTTATCCCCGTTTATTCTGACGCACGACGACCCGTTGGTAGCTTCCTAGAGTAAACATATTCGCTGGCATATTAGTCCGGTGTTGGCTGTAATATCCTCGAGAAAATCAGTAGATCAAACCGTGCAAGGAGCACCGCCACAACAACTGACCTTGATATCGATCTTGCTGACCGCGATGGAAACGAACACTGCGGTGGAAACCAACGACTTGTACAACGGGCGGGAAGCAGAAGTCATCGGTCATGTATGTTGCTAGCTCACCGCTCAGTCGGGTTCACTGAATTCGCCCTAGTTTAATGAGGGATTTTCGTACTCCAAATCTAAACTAGAAGCTAGTCTTCACAAGTTGACGTCTGACCGCAAGTCGGTCAAGCCAACGAAAAGTTCGATCGCCGTGAAGAACCAAGACACGGAGCGCATCGTGCGTGTATTTGTGCATCCTGCATACTCACGTCCATCTTACCGTGTCTCATTGACTGACAGATGACCGAGTTTGACATCTCCCAAGCACTAGCAGAGAAGGTGCTCTCTGAGAATGGGAATGATCTAGACAAGGCGCTGCGTGCTTTGGTTGCCAGCTAGTTGCGTTGATTCGATCTGTTGTAATTTACGCTCACTCAGGTATTCTGCGAGGTTGGGGCGTTACGAGTGTCGACTTTCAGCATGATAGAGTGCTGGGCAACGCCCATGTCCTACAGACGAGTACACGTCGTTGAGAGACTCGGGAGTCGATATCCAGGCATTGGTGTTGTAGTCGTAGATGAGCGTGATATGCAACTTGGACACCGTCACGTACTAAGAATGTCAATCGACTTGGAATGGCACAAACTTGACTCTTCTCTCGCAAAAACACTGGTAGATATCCTCAACCGCCAGCTCTCCAACACCCAACGTCCATCCTTCATCGGACCTGTCGAAATAACAGGTTTCGACTTTGGCACAAACGCACCCGACGTCGAACTCGTAGACCTCCGGGACATCCATCCCGACTTCCTCGAAGACTCCTCCGACACCGAATCCGAACAAGACAACGTCAAAGTCACAGAAGGTGCAGATGAAGACGAAGATGGATTTGAATGGGTGTCGAGGAAAGCTTCCCGACGTGGATTAGCAGAGGATGCACTCGCATATCATCATCTTCCCCCACACGTTCGGTACGGCCGCGGTCCTGCCGTCGACCTCTTCGCATCGACACCTGCACTTTACCCTAGTCCTGGTCTAGGATCACCGAGGGATATGTGGAGTGCTGGCGCGATGCATATGAGCCTAACTAGCTTGGGTGACTTTAGACCTACAATCGCACCTGCTCGTCCATCCTCCGTGTTCCACAACGGTCCACTCGCGCCGTCCCCAAGGGCAGTCTCTGCCCAAGGATCTGCATCGTCCTTGGCAGTCTGTCATTCGACGACGAGACCTGCGTCGCCCTCGCGGGATCCCGGTGCATCGGGGACTCTTCCTACCCCATCACCAGACCAACAGCAGGCACGACCAGACCTCCAACTACATCTTCACCTCAATTGGCATTCTAATCTTCGCCTGACGTTAACGACTTCACTTCTTATTAATTATCCTTCTCCATCATTCATGTCCCTCCCAATCAAACTCTCTGTCATCGGGCTCGTGTTTAATGGCGAGGTCGCAGTCGCGTACGAGGGCAGCCGTGGACGCATTCATCTTTGCGTACTGGACGAACTTGACCCGTACGGCCCTGCAAGCCGACGAGAACGAAGTCAGTCAAGGACCCCATCAGACATTGATGACGATGCGGGGGGGAAACGAGAGGGAAAACCTCTACCAGTTGGTCAACGTCTCTTGCCGTCTATATTGATCGAGAGCGAAATTGGTCAGGCGGACAAACACGTACTGAAAAACGTGACACGGGTCGAGAGGTTCATTCAGGATGTCATACGGAAAACTGTTGAGGAGGAGCTAGTGTTTCCTAACTTTCATACGCTCGTCATGGACCAGCCTCAACAGGACGAATAGAATACAACGCCGGTAATACGACATGTCATACGAGTGACTTGCTCATATATGGACCATTGAGCTCGTACCCGAGTTTTCGATAGTAATCTCGTGTGCCGACACCTTGAAGCGTCACGTATGAGCAATAGCATGAGATGCTATGCAAGATGTGACCCACCTGAAATTACGGCGAGTTTTACACTTCCATGCTCTTCCCTTGCTATCCGCTCTGCCTCTTCCATCAACAACGTACCAAAGCCCTGGTGCTGGAACTTCGTAGGGTCGCGACCATGCACGGGCACCGCTGTCCCGTATACGTGGAGTTCTCTCACTATGCTGGATCCGCCTTCCGCACCCTCCTTTCGAACTAGCTCCGGTCTGAACGTCCCTTCGTCCGAACATTTGCGGAGACGGAGTAGGCCGACAAGGATGTCCCGCTCTGGATCCTCGTAGGACAGGAATGTTTCCCATCCACCGTTGGCTGTATAGTCCCGACGAATGAGTTCGACCGACTCAGGTCGAACCTTGTGGTGGATCTCATGGATCTACCAGCAAATAAGTTCATTTACCTCGAGACACGATCAAGAGAACTTACGCCGACTTCACGGAACCGCACATCCCGACACTCTGCGCCAAAGTCTTTCATACGATTTAGAGCGAGT
Source organism: Chalciporus chontae (assembly GCA_038089555.1). Lineage (NCBI taxonomy): Eukaryota > Fungi > Basidiomycota > Agaricomycetes > Boletales > Boletaceae > Chalciporus > Chalciporus chontae. Next base: position 98,004 of record JBBPLD010000016.1, read on the forward strand.
TCTCGCAAGTTGCCCGAATTTTCGCAACCACTTGTAACGAGGGGGAGTGGTATATCTCTGCAAACCGTAGGTCAAGTGCTCTTTAAGCATGACGTGATCATACCTTTGGACACGATAGACTCTCGTCCAGGGTGGGACAAGCGCGAGGATTCGGGCAACGACATCGACCAGAACGTTCGGTGTGTAATTCTTGTATCGACCAGTACGCCATAGCTCGTATAGACCTGTTCCACGGATCACGAGAGTCGGATAAATCTTGAGACCATCACTTCTAAATGCTGGGTTCTCGAAGTACTCCTTGAATTGCTCGAGGTCTCTCTCGAGTCCAACGTTGGGGAGGTCTGGCATCATATGTGCTACGACCTTGAAACCAGCATCTTTGGCGAGGTGGAAGGACTCTGATACTGCCCGAACGGTGTGGCCACGGTTGGTATCCCTTGCCACGTCCTCGTAAACCGACTGCACCCCAATCTCTAGACGAGTGCAACCGTAACGAAGCATCTGACTGCGAATAAGAACGTTCAGATCTCGTTAGCGATGAGCTAGATACTGGGAGCTTGCCTCAGGTGTGGGCGAAGGCAGTAGTCTGGTCGAGTTTCAATGGTGATACCAATAGCTTTTGACTTGCTCTGCTCCGAGTACCGAACTGCTTCATCAACATCCAACCCTGTGAACCCTGATAGCGCATTGTGTAGTTGAGCAACGAATTTTGCACGATAATCTTCTGGCATGCTCATGAATGTACCGCCCATGATGATGAATTCGACCTGTGCGATATTGCTTAACTGGATATCCACGATGGACAATCAATGGTTAAGCGGACCTTGTCGACGCTGTGACCTAGAGCTTTCAACTGCTCGACCCGACCTCGCGTTTGTTCGTATGGGTCGTACCGAGCCCGGATGGCACGCATACTCGTCGGCTCGTATCCAGTATAACTTTGCGTGCTGTAGTCGAAATCTGAATCAGGTCCACCTGGACAATATCTGTGCAGCAAATCAGCAACAGCATTCTTTTTGGAAGACCACACACTTACACGCAAATGTTCCCTGTCATGGCGATGTGTGGACATCGATGCGGCTTGCACATTACTGCAACGACCGCGATCTAAGGAAGGGAGGATGAGCAACACCGGATCGGGGGGTTAGCTGAACGAGCGTACTCCACTTGCTGTCCGTATGGGTCTTGCACGAAGCTTCGGAAGAAGTGCCTTCTTATAATCATCTGGAATAGCACTTATGATATCGACCAGCCTCGGTACGCCTCCGAATCCAAATTTCTTGGACATCTTCGCGCGAAGCTCGTTCAGAGAGACAGTCTCATTGGCGTCTTGCGATTTGATCAACTCTGCGGCTATTGCAGAGGTGACTCGTAGCAGGATTTCTGCCTGCGATGGGCCTTGTGGTTCTGTTAATCGGGGTCGAGAGGGTGATAGATGTAATGCTTGCCATCAGTCTTGGTCCCGACGACCATTTCTGGGTCTTTTGGGTTGAACTTGACGAGTTTTGTGGTGGTCGATAAAGCTCGGCTTCGGCTGCCAGTTCAGAGTCACAGAGACTTTGTTCGGTTGTCACAAATTATTGACATGCTCTCTCTCTTCCGACGCTGTGCGGCACATCGTAGAAAGCTACAGATTAGAAATTATTATGCAGATCTCAAAACAACTCCTTCGAAAGGTGACAAAGGTGCGTGAGCGGTTCGACGTAGCCAACATCGTACCGACGTTCCATGCAGTCGTAGTGGCAATGTCCGGAGGGGTCGACTCCTCCGTGACTGCAAAGCTCCTAGCTGACCAGGTCAGTTCAAGTATTTCTTGTTTGATCCAGGTCTCCGTGACATCACTCAGGGATATGATCTCTCCGCCATCTTCATGCGAAATTGGGATACACGCGACGAGTCAGGGTCTGATGAGGGATGCGAGTGGAAGCAAGACTGGCGAGACGTGCAAAAGGTCTGTCGGATGCTCGACATACCTGTCAAGATGGTGCGCACAAGCCTCTCCGCTCCATGGACGTTATTTCATCCCCGATAGATCGACCTCAGTCGAGAATACTGGCTTAGAGTTTTTGAGCCATCCATAAAATTCTGGAGCTCTGGGCTAACGCCCAACCCCGACGTTTGGTGTAACAAGTAATGTAGCCCTTTCTTGCTCATTTTACTTGCTTATCCCATCGTCGTAGGGAAGTCAAGTTCGGTGCCCTCGTAGACAGTCTTACGAAAACCCTTGGATTCTCGGAGGTCCCATGGCTTGCTACAGGTATCTGCCTCCTTCCACCCACCATACGGAGAATTCTGATCTAAGTGGTGATAGGACACTACGCTCACAAAGACTGGATAATGGACGATTACCAACGACCTCGTCCCAGGCTCCTGAAACCCATCGACGACATCAAAGATCAAACATACTACCTGTCCTCTATCTCTGAGGAGAGCCTTTCCCGCGCTCTGTTCCCTCTTTCGGGATTGAAGAAGACAGATGTAAGAGAGCTTGCTGTGAGATGGGGGCTTCCGACGGCAACGAGGGACGAGAGCATGGGTATTTGCTTCGTGGGGGAAAGGAGGAAGTTCAGTGACTTCATTTGTGAGTTCCATCTATTCGTTATTATCAGCAGCTCACACCGTTTCAGCGCACTATGTCGAACCCAAACCTGGGCCAATTATCGAGATGACCACCGGGATGAAATTAGGCGACCATCAAGGCTTATGGAGTTACACCATTGGCCAAGGCGCCAAGATGAGTGGCATGCCATGTAGGATGTTTGTAGCCAAAAAGGATATCAACACGAACACAATCTTTGTAGTCCCTGGATCGTAAGCCATGCTATTCGTCTCCTTGCCAGCCCGCTTATAGTTGTGTCCACAGCGACCATCCTGCGTTATATGTCGAGAGCTTCCGTGTTCCTGACTTCAGTTGGATGTGGGCAAATTGTCCGCCAGAAGAGTTGTCACAGCCATCCGGCCTTAGAGCGAGTTTGAAGTATCGACATTGCATGACTGATGTGCCATGTACTATTCACCGGTAAGCCATATACATGCTCTATTCCGCACGGTCATTCACGCGAAGCAGGGCTACCCAGGGACTGCTCATCGGTTTTGATGAACCTCAGAGGGGAGTTGCACCTGGCCAGTTCGCGACGATTTACCTTGAAGATTGGTGCTTGGGCAGTGGTATCATCCAAGTTGAGGGTGGTGTGCGGACCTAAACCTTGTGCCGAGTCTCTTCTCCTGAACCAGCTCTCGAAACCCGACAGTAATTATTTTATTGTATCTGATACGTCCGTATCATCTAGTACTTCGCCCACCTCTCTTTCTACTCCCATATATACCGCAGTCCACATATGAGAGGGTGAGCAAAATGCAGAACAATTGAAAGTCCCTATTGCATCTTCCACCCACACCACGGCATGAGAGCAGTCATTCAGCGTGTCGCATCGGCATCCGTCATCGGTGAGCATTCTTGGCCCACCAGACTCTACCTCTCACTGCCCCTTCACTCACGATCGACAGTCAATGGCAGAGTGATCTCCAGTATTTCACGAGGACTGATGGTCCTCGTCGGCATTGGTACTGGTACGCGTTTCTGACCTTTCTACCACCACACCCACCATTAAAGCACGCCTCGGTAAGATAGATGACACGCCCGCCGACGTCGACAGTCTCTGCAACAAAATGTAATCGCCGAATCACTGCTCCCAGTCCGAGGAACCAAGACTGATTCCGTCGTTGACAGATTGAACATACGCGTGTTCGACGACGCGAACGGCGCGATGTGGAAGACGAGCGTAAAGGATATCGCAGGCGAAGTCCTCTGCGTCTCTCAATTCACCCTCATGGCCAACACGACCAAGGGTAACAAGCCAGATTTCCACCGCGCAATGGTACGCTACCCATGATTCTATTCTGAGACCCCAGTATAACGGTATTCGTGTCACTGCTCACCGTTCGCCCGTTCGCGTCGTATGATCATGACGAGCAGACCACGGAATTGTCCCGCCAGATGTACGGTGTCTTTTTGGACAAGATGAAACAGTTTTACGTTCCAGATCGTATCAAAGGTGAGGGCTTTTTGTGCATCTCGCACGGCGCCACGAACTTGAACTCGTATGTATATACATAGACGGACAGTTTGGTGCCATGATGAACGTGAGCTTGACAAACGAGGTAGGACGAATTGGCTAGTGCATCATATCGCAGCAAACACAGACTAACCTGGTACACTCCCGTCATGATAGGGCCCTGTCACGCTCACCCTCGATACCAGGAAGTTCGAGTACGTCACGCCTTCGATCAATGGGAAAGGGGAAAAGAAGAAAGTGGAACGCGATTCCCCTAGACCCGCAGAATCCGGGTCGTGAGCAAGTGATGCTAATAATTACTGTATTCTGTACGCCACCGCGGTGGTTCGTGCACATGAATTCAAGCTGTCCATTGACATGTCATAAATACGTACGTTGGCTCTGTTCCCCTCCGAATACTTGCGATCCATGAATGAGAGATGCGATGAGAAGGGATTAGCAGTAATAAAGTATGTAGCATTGAATTATAACATTCCACCGACTAGACCAACGATGGCTTTGGTTCTCCAACGAACCTTCCGATCGGCTCCCCTCCAGGGAACCGCCCATTGTTGCAAATTGCTCACTTCGTCATGTAGACTTTGTTGCAGACTCTTTGATGATGTGACCATCATGAAAGAAAGTTCCGTGTCCAAGTTTGCAGAGCGCGAGTTCAGATTCGTCGAGCCAAACAACGTTAGTGCTGGGGGACTCTCTTTCGACGAGGATAGCCAGATGCCTGAGAAATGTAAGTATGTCTGATCGTGAAGCCAAAGAATGATGTAGACTACCTTTGGCATGGTATGTCCAACCCTCTCTTTCCCATTCAGAGAGAGTGACATCATTCTCGCCGGTACCAGGTTGTCGACCGGCAGTGCGAACGGCCCGCATGAATCTCTGTTCCAACAAGGTGTAGCCTTCGGGTATAAGTCCAGACAGTCCTCGCGATCCGTAGAAACCATTTGCCTAGAAATCCAACAGTGCCAAATCAGCGTAATTGGGGTTTGGGAAGGGGATATGTTCGTACCTTGGGGCTGGCGATAATGACATCGCACCCAGCAGGAGACTTCAGGATCAGGTCTTGATATGGCTTATAAAGTCCGAAATAACCGCTCGTCAATGTCACGGCAGGAGCAGGATCTCCCCGAGACTGTTGAGAGGCCAAATTGTCGAAGAGCATAGACATGGTCCGTTCCTCCTCCCGGATATTGAACTGTCCGCCTTGTATGATAGGAAATAGGAAAGTGTCCTCGGTAGCCGAAGCTTTGTTAAGATTAGAAGATATGGACGCCTGCAGACGAGAAGCCTGGAAGTGTGTCAATGCTTGTCCCACTTTTGATTGGACTTTCCAAGGCTGAGTGGATGGATCTGGCCAAGTTATTAGAGGAGCACTAGCGCCCGATGATAAGTCGTAGGAAAACGATGATATTATCTGTAGGAAGTCGAAGCAATAATCCGCGAGTTGGGGTTGGCCCGCAAAATGAAGATATCGGTCTTGTCTGTTTGTAAAATATGACTTATTAAGGTTAGCACTGTAGAGATGGAAGGAAGCTTAGCTCGATAGACAACGGGGAAGTCGAAGCGCTCACCCGCTAATGATAACCTGGTCGTCTGAGCCATATATTTTTGCGTGCCAAGTTCCCCAACCTTCGTTGAAACGAGGTGGGACAACTTTCGTCATTGTGCCGCTGAGTTTTGGGCTTCGGAACAATGCTACGTGAACCCTGCTGCCATGATTACGGAGAAGCGGGAGAAGAGCAAGGACGGGAGACGATGGGCCGGGACGCGTAGAGCGGTTGTAGTCGAGGGTGAGGTAGACGTGGAGGTCTCTATTTTCGCGTAACGCGGTGTCGAGGGCAGCTAACTGGACTGGGTAAGAGCAAGCGAGTGCGTCGGACGTATGAACGCACTAGTTCGTGTTCGGAGGAGCCAATGTAGAGTGAAGAGAGGAATATTCTTTTACGAGCGCGACGGATGATTTCCTGTTCCGGGTGAGGGAATGCTGAGGAGGAGATGAGCGTGTACTCACGAGTAGCTTCGAGTAGAACACAGGGGGTCCATGGAGTACGGATACACTGGTAGATGGTAGAGGGAGACAAGGCTGTTTCGAAGCCAGTGATGCGGTAAATACTCTGAGTGCAGGATGAATGTGTGTAGTGCAAATGTATCTCCTGTTCAGCAACAACTTGAATGACTTGAACGCGAACATGAGCGACTAGTGGAGAATACTAATACTTGTGCTGACCAATTACTGTAAGTATCTCCTGGTCATCCTCGTTTCAATAGCTCGGCCATGTCGCTGCAAGCTCTCTCAATTCCGAGAAAATTACTCGGATATCCTTCTCGTCTCCTTGCTAGCATTCGCAGGTTCAACGACCTCCTCGACAAGAACACTGCACACGTCCCATTCAGCTCGGTACGAGTGCATGATTTCGAGGCAGACACCGTCCCCGTCGCTCGCTCCCCTCCTCCAAATTTCACCCCGCTTCCGGGACCATGGGGTTTCCTGACTTCTGGCTACATCGTAGGACTCATCGTTATGGTATAATCCTTCCTATCTCTCCCGTTTCAGTCTCTCACACCCAATCCCAGGCCGTCCTCATGCATCGTATCCAGAACATCGTAGTTCCACCCCGCCATAGGATATATCGCTTCTCTAGGGTACCGCAGAGACCCAGATTTCTCGTGCAGGCAATCTACCGCACCATATTTCCTCTCGACTTCTCTTCTTCGCTCGTCCGTCTCACCGTTCGACTCCCATCCCTATATTTCCTATCGAGATCACTCCTCCTGTGGACTACCACACTCGCACAGACTGCAAACAAGTTCCCCGTTTCCCATTCACCTTGGCTGCAGTCTCTAGGCACCTGGGTAGCCCAACAAGAAACGGCCTCGCTCTGCTGGCTCACATTTTGCTCCGTATGCGGTGCGCTCTGTGTCGAAGCCCTCACCCGTGGTTTGGAAGGCTCAACTCACAGTGCTTCGCCGTTTAACTTGGTGTGTCATAAAGACACGTCCTATCCATTTCCCCCAGCGCTAACGTCCTTCTCTCAGTTTGGTTACGCATTTCTATTGCACATATACTCATCCCCGATGACTCATGACACCAAACTGGAAGGTACCCCATCCCGGCCTGATACTCATGTCGCCTTTACTATCATTCTACCTCTGTTGCAGGTTGGTTTTCACTCCTTGCCCCTGACCTGTCAAAAGCTAAAGTGCTTATACCAGCTTACTATTGTACACTGTCTCGGCATCAAACAAACATGGTCTAACCATCGTCTCATCCCATCCGCATTTGTATCCATAATAGCTCTCATCCATTTTCACTGGGTTCTCTGGTTTTCCGATTCCACCTACCCACTTCTCAATTACATGCCCTGTCTCTTCGAATCGGTCCTCCTCTTCGTAACGTTCCTCGCTATTTTCCTCAATGTCCTGACCCAGATCGTCGCGGAAGGATCCGTGACACGCCCATTGTTCGGTCATCACGCCGCTCTATTACCAAGGCTAGATGACGACTTCTCTGTCGCTCTTCTTCGCATGGGAACGGCGAGTCTCGAAACGTCTAGCGTCGCTGGTTTCGGTAACGAAGTTGGCGGCGTGGCATTCGTGCCTCCCTCTCTTGGAAACACGGAAGTCGCCACAGTGGAACTCAGCCGCTTTGGTGTTTCCTCTATCTCACATCCGTACGACCCCTACGGAAAGAAACGTAAAGCAAGAAAAGGATTCGCAAACGAAATCAAGAACGTCAAAGCAACCTCTAATGACGGCGACCTTTGGTTAGACTTGGCTTGGTATCGAGAATTCGTCAGGTTTAATGTCGGCGTGGCCCGTTTTCTCAAAGGAGTTTACATGCTTTCCCGGGATTTTGTAAGAAGAAAACCTCGTGCACACCCTACATCTCCTGTGGATTCTCAGGACGCGACGTCTTCGGATAACCAGTCGCAAGAGGACGACCAAGACATATACGATAAATTCATTCGCGGGGAGCAACTCAGCGATGATGAATACGATGAATACGAACCAACCCCTCGATCACGCTCCAATTCATCTAGTTCCCTTTCATCCAGTTCGGACAACGGGGAGGATACTGTTCACGACAATCAAACTGAAGCTGTCGGTCTGTACGCAGACCTCACCTCCACCGTCTCGACAGCCACATCTCCTTCTCATTTATTGGCCCATTTGGCCGACAATTCTTCCTCTCCTCTCACGCGGCGACGCTTCAACCAATTGGTGTCAGGTTCAGCATCCAGTTCCTTGCGCCATAGTAATAGAGATGAGTGGATGGAGGCGATTCAAACCCGACGACCAGCATCTACCATCTCACAAACAGGAAACCTGCTGGATGATGCCAGACGAAACTGTGTCATCTGTACAGTCGAACCCCGACAGATCATTTGCTGGCCATGTCGGTGCGTGTCTGTTGGAACTGTACATTTGTGTCTCGCAGCCGACGTATGTTGATAGGTGCCTTGCGCTTTGCGACGACTGTCGAGAGAACTTGGCTTCTCGTTCGTCTGCTTTGAAGCACACATGCCCTTGTTGTCGAACAAGGTAAATGACTGTTGAATGCACGACACTCGTCTAACGACCGCTATAGCGTGGAGGGATACTCCAAGATCTATATTCCTTGATGCAGCAGCAGCGCGCATCATGTACTGTCACCGATGTATCAATGCAGGACTTTTATTCAAGGATCGCTAGGAAACAATACCCTCGTTGTGTTTCGTATCGTCATTCAACTGTACCTCTTACTACAAAGCTGTTATGTATACATCATCCCGTGAGCGTTGATAAATGAGTTTATTCGATACTGAACGTCCCAATAAAGATAAAGAACAGCCAGGAGAAAAACTGTCATAGCAGTGCACGAAGAGATCAATGTGTGATTTTAAATCGTGCCTTCATGATTTAAATTGAACTCTTCTACAAAGAGCGATGGAACCGCGTGAAACGGGGAATCGAACACGGCGATAAGGCTTTCGATCGACCGGGTCAGTTCTAGTATCCGATTCCTGGAAGTCCATTCACCCCGAATCAATTTGGATTGATTGAGCGCGCCAAGGGGCCCAAGTTGAACCCTTTTTCGCGTCCGAGAAGAATTCATCAGTGAAATGGGCCGGGAATAGAGTCTTCCCTACCGTACTACGCCGACCTTGAGAAGGCCGAAAGGAACTGTTTCAACGCCGTACGAAAGTCGAAGGATGCATATGATTAATGATACTTTGACAGATGCCAGTTCGTGCTAAGAAATGAAAGGCCGGTGCCAATCTGAGACTGACTTACTTCACTCTTACTTCGTGTAAATTTCTCGCGTGTAAATTTCTCGGATTAAACATAGAGAGACGTCGAGGGACTGATGCAGGCTCGTCGAGGCCGCCGCCCAAGCAGCTCAAGGCACGAGGAACGGGCCGGGCGGCGGCCCACGCAGTCGAAGAAAGGTTGACCGGGTCGAGTACCTTTCGAGCGCTGTCAGGACCCATTACGAGTCAACGTGACCTGGTGCCTGAGGGGACGCTCCCCCGGACGGCCTGAGATTAAGTAGGTAGTGATCATCCTTGTACATCAAGTATCGTTCAAGCACCATCCAAGTTGATCAAAGTGACCGTCGGGCGTTGCGAGTCCCCGAAAGGTCTATTACCCTTCGAGACCCGTTCGAGACTCCCATATGCAGGAACCAGGAGTCAGAATTGGGCGTCGAAAGAAAGGCTCGGAAACCAAACTGAGCGGGACGTTCTGTCTCCGATATCTGCATTGAACGCGGGGTTAGGGGGTGCCCTTGCAGACCGGTCCTACAAGTGCTGCTGTTCCTTGTTCCTAATGCCATCAATCGGTTGGGGGATCTAACTGGGATCTACCGTGCACAAGGATCCGTACTGCTCGCAATGTGGTCATTGAGAAATTTAAACATGGTGTCGAATTGACGTAGCATGGCCACGGCCAGTCGACGCGTTCGAACTGAGTTCGACTAGCAGAATACTGCGAGGTGCAGATCTAGAGGAAACGTTCTGATGAACAGCAAGAATGTAAGCAGTTATACGAGCATTATTAGTGTCGGGTCGTGTGCTTGACAGGGGTTCTCAGATGCAGAGCAACGAACCATGTTGCTGCGCTTTCGGCACGCGACGCAGCCTCATACTGCGAGGAACGAGGAGAAACGTGAAGAAGGCGCAGCATACGCTTACTGCTCTGTTGTCATGTCGGTTGAGAGACTCTGAGAGAACGCTTGAAAGCTGTATACGTATACGGGATGGGACGGAAAGTGATAATTTGAGAACCAATGGCAATTAGGCATCGGCAAGTTGTACGACATGGGGGTCGTTCCATGAGTGAATCATTCCAAGTCATACTATCCGATATAATCCATCCCGTCGGTGAACTAAATTGGCGGTGCAGTTGCGCTGGGATTGGCCAAGAGTGAAGGAAGACACGCATCATGTCAGTGAAGTCGGCAGGGTCGTACTCCCGAGCCATATAGTCAAGTTCCCGGGAGTTTCCAACATGTACATTTGCAAGCAGGTCGATGACGGTGCATGATTGGGTGTGCATGACGTGGGAATGAGTCATCCCCTTGCGTCATCGATTCATCCTCCATGCGTTTCGCCGGCCTGCGACGACACCGGCCGATCAGTCAGGCTGCCGTTTTCCGTTCACTATGTCATCGGGAACAGGAACCGTGTACTCGCGTGTAATACAGACTCTCGAGGAATTCATACCAGTGTTTACTCACTGCCTTCAATTCACACACAGGAGTTTGCTCTGGAGCGGGGGTAGTTGTGATATGCTAGTAGTGGTGCAAACAAATACAGAGTGCGAAAGGATGTGGTATATGTGTCAAAAAATATAGCGACACCACGATAGTTATAAATAACAACCAGAAACAAAGAGACGATTATGTGCTTAGACGCGCCGTTGGATAATAAGGAGGATGTGAAGAACGATGGTGTGACTTGTGCGATGTCGCAGAAGGTTGTGAATGTGGAATGGTCGAATGAGAAGCAGGAAGCGGAAATACTCGGAGTAAATCCATCGTAGATGGCACTCGTTGAGATGGTTTTGGTGGGATTGGTAGCGCCTGAGTGGTAGAGTAGTCTACCTTCTCATGGTAGTGTGTGGGAACAGATGGATGAGACGGGTGCACGAGAGATTCTGGTGTGAGTGGTTCTGGGGTGCTACCAGAGGAAGACGATTTGGGACTGGAAGGATCCAGATCTGGACATATAGCGTGGCTTGTGACGCGATAATGGTTGCGGGTGTGGGGAATCGCGTGTCGGCGGTGGTTGTGGGAAGAAAGAGCGATGGCGGAGAGGGAATCATGGTGACTGAGAATGTCGTCTTCGGTGATAGAAAGTTCGAAATCAAGCACGTCGAGGAACTCTCGCTCAATCCTTCCCACATCACGTTTGCCGAAAACACCGGTGCAAAGTGCCCAATGAACGTTTTTAAGAGTTGAATCGTTCAAATACTAGAAGAGGAGGAAAGTCAGGAAGCTGATGGCATGGGAAGGGAAAAAAGGTAGATGTACCTTGCTCGCAACCATTACAGCGCCAAGGAAAACGCGCTCGCACGCCCATTCTTCGAGGGCGATCTGTAGATGAGGCTTGGCTCGGTCGATGTATACAAGCGACACGAGGATGGTTGGTATAGCGACTTCAGCACGAGTGAGTACGTCGTTGACGAATGTGGCGAAGTCGCTGTGTTCTGAGCGACGGGAGAGAGCACGGCCACGACTAGATGAGGATGGGCGCCCTATGGCATAATCGACTGTTTCGACGACAGCGTCGACGACATATTCTGAAAGGGGGTTAGTAGTTGTGGCGGGAGTAGCGGAGGGCACGTACCAATGATGGGTCTTGATAGTTTGATCTCGAGGAGGCCGAGCAGAGCAGGGGAGTGTAGAGCAGGGTCTACGAGACTTGCGCGGTGTACAGGGGATAATCCCATGGTTGGCTTGTATATTGCTTGGGTGGACGTGGAGGGGGAGACATGGCTAAGCCGGTTTATATAAAGGGGAGCCGGGGTGAATCTGGCTGGATCTGAAAAAGGAAAGGAGTGACGAGGGAAAGATGATTAGAAATGATTCCGATTCCGAGTCAAAGCCGTCCACTCGCTTACCAAATTCGGAAGACAATCGGCACTTTCATTCGGCACAGGCTCTCCGTCGGCTGCGATTGTCTGACCAATCGAGCTCACTTTGCTGTGTGACGTAGTCCTCCTTTGTAGCCTACTTGGACCGAGTCACACACTAGCCACTCGTAGCGCTTGCTTCTATCTTATCGATTCTCGCTAGTATACGCGCGCTCTACCCATCGAGAGAGCTTGGTGAGCTGGCTTGGGATTTCGTACACGTGCTGGATGATATGTCTGTACTCGGCTTATTTAAGCTTGACGCGTCTTGACAAAGTCTTTCCCCACTATTACTAAACACGGCCGTCGCTACTGTCACAGGACCGTCCACGGCATCGCTTCGGTGTTTGCTGACTGTCAGACCGTGAAGCACTGTATCAATCAGACTCACTGCGTATTACACCGTCCGTGATCTCTTTCACCAAGTCGGGCCCTGGCCGTCTGGCCCAATCAGTTGACTCACTCCGTCCCCATCGGTCTGATTATCTGATCATTGAGAACTGAGAACTGAGACATGGATGTGTGGCGCTCAAGCGGGCCACTTCCTCATTGCACGTAACTGTCATTTAGCAATGGACGTGCGATGAAACAACATGTTACATTCGCCCGACTTCCACATACAAACACAATGACGCTAGTGTACATTCTAGCTAACCATCTCTACAAATCGCCGAGGCGCACATGCGATAATCATGGATTCACATGAGGGTATCATTCCAAATTCACCATGCTCAAGAACCAGCCGGCGTCCCCGTACCTCCGGGTGCATTTCCACCTGACTTGCTTGCACGGTTCTTACTCCCCTTTGGGCGTCCTCTGGGACGTTTGGTGACGCCGGCCGGTGCCTCCTGTGCGACGTCGCTGGCAGCACGTTTCTCACCGTTCACTCGGCGATTGCGCAAGTACCTAAAACGACAAGTTTCAGACACGAAGTCAATGTGACCACACGTTAGAGAACAAAATGGAGCAGAAAGACGAGACGGGAATAGCAGAGATACCCCACACCAGGCAAATCGACCATCCATAGCTCGTGTCCAGATCATGTTCGCACACCAAGCGAACCGTGTCAAAATTACAAAGCCACGAATACGGTACCAACAAGGACCGACGCCACAAGAGTTTATAGCATGCACTCACTGGGATGTCTTCTCATCTAAAGTTGCCTGTAAAAGCGGTAAAGGGGGTTGGCCAAGTTCTTGACGCAGTCGGTCAACTTCTGCCTTGGCTGCCGCATATTCTCCATCCTGTAACGCAGCGATCTGCTGACGGAGGTCCAAGCATCTGGAATGCAGCCTTTAGCATCCCAATGTCCGAACATGGCATGGAGGCATACTCTCGTGAAATAGATGCTTCAAGAAGGTCAGCCTAGGGGATGACAAGGTCACGTTTGGACATTCATCCATGTGATTCGAGCATACCTACTTTATCACGATCTGCATTTATCTGATGGACAGATAGACATCTTGATTAATAGACACATTCCTTGCAAGCGAAGGAGCTCGAACCTCTGCGAGCGCATTAAGTAGTCGCGTTCTCTCGCTGTCAAGTCTGCAGAAGGGCAGGAGAATGGTTAGAACACTGTATGAATGGAACCCGCTATGTGACAAAGTGACAAAGAAGGTGATAGGGAAGAAGGGGTGGTGGAGATGAAAGGTTGATGTGTGCGGGATTGGTAGTGTGGATGAACGTACTTGTTTTTCTGTTCTCTGATGTCTTGTATGGCTTTGTCCTTCTGTTCGAGACTTGCATGTGCTGATACAATGTGTGCGGTATGGAGCTGAAGGGTGAGGGAATGCTTTCTACACGCGAGTGAAGATGGTTAGCCGAGTGACGACTTGAAGCTAAGAAGAGGATGCAAAACACTCCAGGGGAGAGAATTCTGGCCAACCCAACAACTCACTTTAATTCAGCCGTTTTGGCCAGTTGAACCAGTTCATTCGCCCAATCGCCGGTCGCGACCAACGGAGGTGGTTTTTGATGTGAAGTAGGCGTCGTCGTTGTGGTTGCATGAGGCGCGACTGTGCTAGGGCCCGCGGCGAGGGACCCCATCAGCGAGTTATGTCCATAGTCAGGGGGTGGATGAGCAGGAAACTGCTGATACATTGATACAGAGAAGAAGACGAGAAAATAAGCAGACGGGTGAATACGGGTCCAGGGGTCTCAGGTGCTGTATAGATCCTGGTTGGTCCAAATGTGTGAGACTCCGTGCACCTCCCCGGTGTTTGTTGATGTTAGGATCAAAGGACCTATCGGATGTCTGGTCATAACTTTGCAATGAGAACGGGTGGCTTGCGACGTCGGACGGTACGGTATGTACAGAGTATAAGCAAGCAGACCGAACCTCGTCGATACCCACCAGATCGTAGTCTCGGCCTCGTTTTGATTGCCGTCGTCGTGGTGCGAAAGCTTATCATCCTATCGCTCCTTTAGGAAATCCAGTCTACAACCCGTCCAACCGCAATTCCACTTCCCTCCATCCGTCAACGACGACGACAAAAAAATGAGCATACTGAGACCCTTCATGGCGACTGACATGTTCAAGTTTAACAACATGTAAGTCCCACTCCCACTCCTCCCGTAACGTCTTTAAATGCTCCCAAAAAGCAACCTGGACGTATGGACGGAGACAGTAGGTCGCCATCTTATCATACTCCCCTGACGGCCCTGACCCACATATCTAGTACGGCATTAGCTTCTATCTGTCGTATCTCTCCCGATGGCCTGATCTGTGTTGTGTGGAAGAAGCACCGAGTGGCCGTATGATGGGCTACAGTACGCGTTCCCCTGATTTTCCCATCGATCGCACACAAACGAATCTCCTGCAGTACTAGGAAAGACCGAAGGTGCATCGACGGAATGGCACGGCCATATAACAGCACTGACAGTCGCGCCCGAGTATCGTCGTCTCTCACTCGCACGCAGCTTGGTCCATCGTTTAGAACTCGTCTCGGACGAACATTACAAGGGATTCTTCGTCGATCTTTACGTGCGGTGTAACAACGCACTCGCGATAAACATGTACGAAGGCTTCGGGTACAGCGTTTACCGTAGAGTGAGGGAGTATTATGGCTCGCTTGGGGTTGGGAAAGGTGGCAAGGACGAGGAGGATGCCTTTGGTGGGTTCATACGCGCGTCTTTAGTCTGTTCCAGCCACTGACCTCATACAGACATGCGGAAACCCCTGTCGAGGGACCCACTCAGACGTTCAGTGCGGAATAACGGCCGCGAGGTAATAGTCAGTGCGAGCTCCCTATCGTAGCCTCCACCTTTTGACATCATGATGTACACCATTCAACACGCATATCCCACCTTGCCACGTTTGCTTCATCCAAACCCACCGGAAATATATTTCAAAACCTATATCCTCAAGAGGGGCGGATCATCAGGCCCGAGTGCAGCAAGCTCCTCGTCATAGAATTTCATCAATGCCACCTCATCAGAACAAAGCTCTTGAAGCTTGATCCGGATCTCGTCGGCGGCTGCAGCGGGCCTATGATCCCTGCTCTTCATTGCTGCTCCCATCCGTCCAGGGCCCATGAGCCGGTTCGTCAGGAAGAGGAATCCCTGAGAACCCCCCAATACCTGCACGAACACAGCTCCAGACCGGTGAACGAACTGGGAGTATCTGAAAGGAGCTCGACGATAGGAGTAAGCCACGTCTACGTCCTTGGGATACATGTTGATCGCTTCGATATCGATGCTGAATCCAAATCGCCTGAGGAGTGCATATTCGAAGTAGTGCGTCGATTGTGAGTACTCCGGTATCCTCTTCTCTAGGTCTGGGACGATTGGAGGGGGAACAGCGAGGCGTAATGGGAAGCAGGATTGGAAAGCGTTGCGATCTTGGACGTCACCTATTTCTGTCACATACGCCTCCACAAGTTTCAATCCATATCTCTCAATCGCTCTGCTCCACTGACGTAGCGTATCCTCGATACAGCGAGCAGTGGATCCGATCCATTGTAATTCTAAATGGAAGACTGTCCCCGGATTCTGTATAATATCGTGGTGGAGGACAACAGATTCCGCCTGGTCGCTTTTCTGCGGAGCGGAATGGGAGTCAACATTCGACGTGAGGTGACCAAAAGCAGTCGATGCTCACTTTGCCTGGGTCCACATCGATAATCATACTCTGTGTGAGAATCAGGCGTTTCCTGGTTCGCCTTGGACTAACCCCGCTTGGTTTGCCCTGACTGGAAGGGTAATACCCTCGTCCAATCAAGGTATCCTCGTTCGATGTATGACGAGCTGCCTTGAACCAGCCCCCTCTGGAAGGCGTGCTCACTGTAATGTACTCGCCGCAAAGATGATAAAAGTAGTGTCTAGCAACGAATTAATGTTCGCCTCAAACCCCAAAGCGAATCAACTCACCCGTCCAAGAAACCGTGGCGTCCAGTGCAATGGGTGAAGAGCCCTTGCTCAAGCAGCTTACCTCCCCATTCCGTCGCCTGTTCTCTCGAAGAGATGTCTCTGAATTCCCGCACGAGCCAAGAGACAAAATCGAATCCAGTGAACGAGTCAGGATATTTCCGTCGATGCCATCGGTGGAGCTTGATAGGAACACCATCCTCATCGCGCATTACCTTCGCAATGGCAGAAAGAGGCATATCCGTAATTTCTCGCTCGCTCTTCATCTTCTTCTTGAGTGGACCAGCAGCATGTATGTCGTCCAGCTGTGACATGAGCGATTCGTCCAGGACGCAATAGGCAGGGCTCAATGTGGTAGGTAGGAACCTGACTGGAGGTAGTCCTTGCCCTCGTTCATCCGGAGGTTGCCAGCGAGCTTTTGTGAATATCTCTGCCAACTTGTCGATGCCCATCAGACGAGTCTCTTCCTCGTTCATTTTCTCTCCGTTGGGTCCGGTGATGATCTCGGGTGGCTCAGCCGAGGGAATAACGACGAATCGCGTGCGCCAATAGCGCAAGGACTCGTTGAACTGGTGTTCGTAACCCGCAACCAGCATATCCAACCTATCAAAAATTCAGTCGAGCGCAACGCTCTTGGTCACGAATCGCTCACCTATTCCACCCATAGTTCTCCAATCCATGTGATACGAACTTGGTCTTTAACTCCGTGTACCCAACCCCCAACTTCGGCCAGATCAAACACTCGTAGTCAAACGGCTGTGTTGGAGGCATCCTCCGGACATATCGACGAACTTGAATCGCCTCTCCGGTGTAGGAAATCATGTGTATCTCGTTGCTCATACTGAGATATACAGGCTGGGTCGTGGACACTAGGACCTCCGCGGCACCCGTTTGCTTGGGAGTAGTATCTTCCTCGCCCATGAACGACTTGGGCCTGTGAACAGTCGACTTTTCGTCCGCCGAGGTCTTGGAGCGGAGGACGAATTGGAATCCCTGGGCAAGCCTGACGGCGACCATGCCTCGCATCACCACCAGTGCCCAGGCGCGACGGACTTCATCGACTGTGCCCTGAACACTTGGGGGTTTGACCAGGAACGAACGCATTTCTGAAGGATCCACAACGAAGTCGTACGAAAAGACGTCGTAAGAGGATTCCAGTTCTGAGGTGGTTGGGAAGTGCTCTACAGTAAGCGGAAGACAGGATGGCGTCACCATCGATTTCCATTTGACCTCCTGTTTGTATACCGGGACGGGGAAGTTATGTTCCCAGCGGCGAGCGAGGGACGATTGAGTGTACGAAACTGTGAACTGGGGACGAGATGGATTTGTGCGGGAACTGGACGTTGAGGAAGATGAGATTGGCAAACTGAAGGACGATGCGAGTGTGACACTGCGACGTTTTCCGAACGTTGGATCGTCACGCGGTGGCGTGTTTAGTGGTGAGTAGCGCGACATAGAACCTCGATGGGGAATCAGAATTGATGGTTCCTCCTCATACGTGCGACTGAGTGTCGTCCTACCCGAGGCAGTCTGTAAAATAGCCATTGGCTGGGGTGAACACGAGACATATGGAGATGGAGTGACAGGTCTATTGGGAGCAATGGGGACTCGGACAGCTGGGGTGGGCGTTGATGGGGATGGGATGAGACTATATGCCAGTGTGTCCGGTGACACCTCCGATTCAGCAGCTTGGTTACCACGGAAGGGATTGTAGAGCCAAGAAGGGGTGAACTTGGCAAGCCGAGATGTAGCAGAAGGTGGTGTAACGTTTTCCGATACAACCCCAGTGGAAACTGTCGTAGAAACGGAGCGAGATGACCTCAGGGAGGACTGGGAGGGTGAGGTACTTAGACCGGTCACTGATGGTATTGGACCGTCCTCGTTGCCTTCAGGCGGAAGCTCCAGGATGATCCGGTGAGGAGGGCTCTCTTCAATTGGCGCGATGCGTGTGGAAGCAACAGAAGTACGGTGAGAAGTTAAAGTTCGCCGGTCGCTGGTTGTCGACGGGCGATGAGATGAAGGGACTGCTGTGCTAGTTGAGCTTGATGAGTATGAAGTACGAGTGTTGTTCGGGAGCCTTTCCTTGTTCAATGAAAAGATATCGAGGTCTGCCTGATCTGCCTCGGCTGCCGATGGAGCCCTGTCCTCAGTAAATGAATCTCGAGGAGTCACTATCGTGTCTCGGAACTCAGGCATGAAAGGAACCTCGATAGTCGAAAGAACATCGTGCTCCAGCAATCCGAGCATCTGTATTTCATGCATTTTCGCCCTTGCCACGAACCTAACACAAGTGAGACGTCATTCAGGAAGGGAGGTCATTAGCACCAAAGCTGACCTATCTCTGCGGAAAGGGAGATCCATCTGTTTGTCCCAGAATGACACGCCAATCCAGAATGGCTCCCACCAGAACGTCACTTTCTCCCGTTCCTGGGCCTCGATGGGTTGCTCGTCACCACCCCACAGTGGATCTAAGTCACGGGAACCATGTTTCCCATCTCTATCAAGTGTAGGTTCATATCCTTGAAAACTGAAGATCGGGCTCTGGTGCAACGGGGCTTTGGCAAGAGAGACTAGGTCGAGTCCGAAACCTTGATCTAGCATTCGGGTTGTGGTCAAGCGAAGTAGTTGTTTGGACACGCGAAAGTACCCTGTCCCTGGTGTTATGAGGATAGTCGAGACTCCTGTCGACGACAAAGAGCGGTCAATGTAGTGTGTCTCGTTTGGATTTAGACCCAGGTTGAGTGCTTCAAGAATGGGGCCATCATGAGCGTATGATATTTGCCCAACCAGACGTGCTTGATGGGGTTTTGTCTCCATAGAAGCTTGGTGGTAATGGTGCGTGAGGAGAATGTCCCGCTGGAAAGCCCAGAAAGAGTCCTTGAGGAGAAATAGGGTAGGTTTCCAGTCGGTTATGGTTTCTAAGTCTGTGATAACCTTGAAGAAATCTTTATACCATCTCCCATCCTCATCCCGACGCAGGGGACCGGCAGCGTACTCCAGCTCCGTTGCATCATAGTGAACTCTGGAGATTAGCACAATGGTGACAGTGTGATTGGTGCCAGCTTCCCGCCATTTTGAAAACAGGGTGGGTAGGAATGAATGGACGATCTTTTCATAACAACGCTCGCCGTCCCCGGCAAATTGCCAGAGCTCACGACAAACTTGAATAAATATCGTCACCTTGGCTGACAGAGATCTGAAGATTGCTTTCGTCCTTGGCGTCACGTAGCCAGAAGACACCTGAAATGGTGAGCATTAGAAAGAAGGGGCAAGTGTGAAGGCGGTGCTGATCCCACCTGTTTGCCCTTGACATAGATGTTTTGAACCTTTTCGGCAATCACGCCGATGAAAGAAATCTCTTGGTCAACGAAGATACATTGACCGACGAGGTGTTTACCGAGCCTCCACATCTCGTTGCGGCCCAGGTACTGGTCAGCAAAAGTGAATTCGACGTGGTCGATCGAATGGCTGTCCTTGTCCACCTGACGACCTGTGTGAGCAACTGATGCGAACACACAACGCAGCTTCGAATACTTTAGTCAGGGTAACCTCGGTGTGTATTTTCCACCCAAATGCATCAGCGACATTTCTGGGCAGAGAGATCTGAGGTAGCGAGATGAGCTGGGTCCTAAGCCGTGAAGCGAAGAAAGGACCTGAAGATTCGGCTTGGGGCTGCCTTCGTCCTTGGGTACGGTGAAGAGGTAGCCTGAGGTGTCGTCGGACTGGGTTACGCGCAATAAATCACCCTCCGTAACTCCTGGCCAACATGACTGATTGAGAACGGCTTTTGGAGAATCTTTCGGGTCGTGAACCCAGATGGTGAGAACCTTGCTGTCGCCGACTTTCAGTGGCCCAATGCTAGGAGAGTTCACGGGCAGCATTCTCGCGAGAGACTGGGCGGTATTGGATCTTTTTCGGCCATACTGCTGGACTTGTTGAGACTGAGGAACTGTCAGTGTGGTCATAGCATGGACTGGCGGTCACTGGTTAATATCAAGCACCGACATCCGACTCCGGTAGGACACGGCGGAGGCAATTTCAATCCTGCTCATCTCCGAGTTGGTTTTTTTCCACAGGTCTACGCTCATCCAACGCCCACCGCGATCGTCCAGTGCGAGTGCGCTGCTGAAGTTCACGAGATTGGGTCGATTTCTCGATTTCACGTTAACACACTCACTCACATTACGCTCGTTTATCTCGCTGTCGGTCGCCCTGTGGAGAGTTGCCTGCCAATCACCTGCCATGTTACCAAATCCATCCCTCTTCGACGTCCATGAAATTCACGAGATTGCACCCCTCGTAACCAAGCCATCCTCTGATGCTCCTTCCCTGAAATCTTCCGTCACAAGCTCACCAAGGCTGCTCACTCCTGAATCATCTCTCCACTCTGTCAATGTGCAGTCATCTGCATGTTCCACACACACCCCTACCATAAAGTTCGCACCGCTCCCACAGATCGATCCTAACAGGAAGCGGTCGCCCATACCTCTTGGTATATCTGCGCGTTCGCGTCGCAAGAAAGGCCTTCCCCAGGAAGGAAGTTCACTACTATGGGCTCAAGACGACATCCCGGATGAGAACATGGAGGATCCAATTATCACGTTGGGGAAGTTTATTAGTCGGACGAGTAAGACGCTGTGGCGGAGGGTGAGGAAGAGGAGCACCGTTGCCCCGGAGGAGAACGAGATTTCAGCCGAGCCTGTTCTGGAGATCAGTGGATGGGCTTCGCTGGCACTCGGGGAGAAGCATCAAGATGCGAGCGGAGGGAAGCAGCATCGTCGAGCCTCTTGGTCGACGACGATGACTGAGCACAGGATGCTCAGCCGAGAAGAGATCAAACGGCAAATGCGAAAGAGCACGAGCGATTTGCCACCGCTCGTAGTGGTGCTATAATGGCATCGTACTATCTTTGTCGCTTTGGTCTTGGATGGATTTTCTCTTCCTAGCTTTTTTCGTTTTAGTGGATCTACTTACATGTGCTGGATTATTCGTTGGGCTACGCTGTAATGCACGTCGTGCTTTGTTTGTGGTAGAAGAGCGGCGATATAGTATCTGCACTCCCGGTCGTTGACTATCCTTTTGAGCCAATAGAAGACCGGCAGCAAATAAAAACATCCTTCTGCACGTTGACCAACTTGCTTTCCCTCTCGTTCTTTCATTTCCTTCTACTCTCTTCCTTCTTCTTTCTTTCTTGCTTCACATTCAACTTATCTTTTTCATTCTTACCTCAGGTCGCAGCGCGATTCCAACCCCCTCCTCACTCACTGAGCGTCTCCGGGATACGAGGGCTGTCTAAGATGTCCTGCACCCCAACTCCCACATCGACCCAATATGAAACGATTACTACCTACACTCCGTCGACGTCGTACTCTCAGAGCGGACCAAACAGCCAGCCTGAAGCAACTGCCGTGCAGTCGTGTGTTGCTTCAGGTACAATCAGTGGCAAGGGTGTGTGTGTCTCGAGCACACCCGTCACCCAAGCGAACACGTTAGGAGGTGAGCAGCCCTCTCCATCCTATCAATTTAGAGTGTCATTCTGCGATGCCAGTGGTCCTCCCGGCGTGTACAGACCGTGACGCGTTTCGGTCGCTCTAGCGATCTTAAAATAGATCATGGACTCGGAGCACTGATCGCATTTGCTAGGTGGTCAGCCTGCCCAAGTGCCGATTGTGGTCACAGTACCAGTTACAGAAATTCTGCCTACTAATACCTTGTATGCCCCGTGCACTACTGGAGGGGGGAACTCTCCGCCCCCAACGACTACCCCGACCCTATCGAATTCCCAACTGACCACCTCCGTTATGGTGCAAAGCACCCCTTCTCCTTCTACGGTTGTTGAAGCAACTTCCACGACGCTTGCAGATGGTTCTGTTGTGCAAACTATCGTCACGATCATTTCGACATTACCCGCCACAGCCGTTTATGAACCCACTTCAATTCCCAACCCCAGCTTGCAAAGCGATATGTCTGGGGGGTCAGGAACGGACATTGCACCTATCGTGGGTGGTGTTCTTGGGGGATTCCTTGGACTGATAGCCATTGTAGGATCCCTCTGGTGGCTTTGGTGAGAACCCAATTTGTTTTAATTCAATTTTCATTAACCCTACTTTCTAGTCGGAGGCGGGCGACATGGGATGACATTTTCGAGAAAGACGAGTTTCAGGGCGATGACCAGGCGCCAGCGATACCCGTCCGTCTGGGACGCGACCGCCGCAGGCTTAACATGAGCGCCGAGCCCAAGCCATACGAATATGGGCTTGTTGGGCACGTTGTCCCCCCTACCTTATTGGGTTCGTCGCGTCTTGGATCAGTCAGTGGAATGTCGGACATACATAGCCGCAATACTTCATTTTCGGCGACGCCGCTGCTGCAACCCCACCACACGGGGTCGTCAAGGCCTTCCACTTCTGGATCCGTTCGGACTGTTCAGACTCATCCTGCACAGAGAAGCATGAGTCCTATTGGCAGCGTCGAGATGGGACCACGTCCGTTGTCTATGATCTCACATTCAACGAGTAGTAGCGCCCCCCTCCTAGATGGACGGATGACTCCCGCGTTACTCAATGCCTGGACCCCCAATACCGATGACCTAGCGGTGCTTGAACCAGTGAATCGTAGGGAGAGCCCTGTTTCCTCTTCGGATCGCCGTGTCTTGCAAATCATCAACGATGAACCTCCTTCCCCCACCGACACGGTTGTGCCGAGTGCTCGCTTTAGCCCCAATCCACCTGGTGTCAAGGTCCACACGGACGGTGGTCGGGCTCCCGATAACCTCCAGGGAGGGGTCTTAGCCACAGAACCACCCCCGTATTCACGCTGAACCACGGCAACACCCTTGCTGTGAATTTTGATCCACCGTACGACTTACCACGATTGTGCATATTATGACAAGGACCTTTTTTTCATGTGGACTAAGATTGCTTGCTCTCGAGCGTTGATGATTTCCCTCACAAGAACAATATCGCAATATTTGTACTTACCCTATGGACCATAGTAGATGCATAATTTCCTGATGGGCTTTCGGTTGCAGCCAGTAATTTTGGGTCACTCGTATAGTCGGCTTTCCTTAGTTTTCCAAGTTATTGATATATACGTCGCTTGGATCAAGAATGGGCTGAGAATTTTTCATTGTCCATGCGATTGACAACGCGGACAATGGGTGTTGTTGGTTACGTAACCGACCCGTTGAACGAGTTTCTGAAGAGAACAATAGAAAGAGAATCGTAACTTCGCGACTAGGTCTTTCATTGAACACGCTTGGGTATATAATCCTCATGGATTCCCTCCATTCCTCATTCCTATTCCTTCTCTCATATCGGTGCTGGGCCACCTTATATCAACTCTCATTCAACCCCTGTCTAACCAGTCATGGCAGTACGAACTTGTATGTTAGCCCTATGCCTCACTGTGACACGTCTGCTCATGCTTTCTAGACATCTTCTTTGCCCTCAATGCTGTCCGAGTGCTCAGCATCGTGTCTCTCCTTCTCGTCTTTGCAAGCAGCATATTCGTCATGGTCAAGGATATCGAGGCCGTGAACGAGTGGGATTCCGCGAAACAATCCGGAAATTTCACTGCACAAGATTTTGCCGACTGCGAATACATAGAGTATGCCTCATTCTTCATGATACTGATCAGACTCTCACACGCTCCCGCAGAAACAGCACCGTGCCCAATCAAATCGGTGGTGTTTTCTGGGCAGTCATAAATCGCCTCTTCATCATATTCCAAGTCATCACGCTCATTCTCTCTGAAATTGGCTGGCCTGCTGCTTTCTTTGATCGTTTCTTCCCTGTCCTTGGAACCCAATTTGGTCTTGGCGCGCTGGGTATATTCCAGGGATTGTGCGTTCAATTTCATTAATCACTTTTTCCACTACATTTTCACACTTTCCTTAGGATTGGGGCTTCAGTCCTTTCTCAACATGTGGATGACTTTACGCTCGTTGCGGCTTTTTTCGTTTTCGTTGTCGGTTGCATAAACATGCTTCTCGGCCTCATCTTCCGCGAGTCAGCAAAAGAGAGACGCTCCATCACAAGATGGCGCGCTGGACCTCAGGACGCTCTTCCCACTCACCTTCCCCCTGCCGCCAACCTCAACCGTTCTGGCACTTCCACATCTCGCGAGTCATTTACCTCCTCGACTGTGTACGAGGAGAAGGGTCGCGACACTGCCGAGTTCGGTGCCACGAGAAACCCCAGCCGTGCTGGTTATGGTTTCGGTCGCCAAGGTGAAAAGGCAGCTGGAATGAAAGGTTGGTTATCACAGCATGGATGTTATCTGTCTCTTCTCATTAATCATGTTTCTAGGCTTCCTCATCTCCAAGCCACTCGAGACACTGCCTCGTTATGCCGCCCGCCCCACTAGTGCACCCTCGGTTTCCTCTCGTTCACCATCGCCAGAACCTGAGCCACAGCCGCGATTCCAGTCAAGCAAGATTGCCCTATGATTCCACGTCCAAATCATTGATTGATTTACGGACGCTAACGATCAACGATGACCACGTTCAGACCCTGTAGATTGCAAACGGACGAGTATTCTGGAAGAACTTTGTTTGAACCTAACACATTATGTCACTAATTGCTTGTGTTAATGTTTGTATCGCTTGGCAGCTGGCATGATGTAGTTTTAGCGTTGGCGGCAATAAACTTATCAATCGTATTTGTTCACATCTCGAGCATTTCGACCGCGACCACATTCGTAACTCATCAAAAATGGGCAGTGAAGTGATAATCGAAGGAATGTTATTCAGAATCATCAGATGTATCCATGTCGATGACTGAGCTGTCATCGACAACTTCTGCCAGAGTGATACTCTCGGAAGGGAAGGAGTGAACAAGGTCCCTGTCTGACATGGAAGGCTTGTGAGCTGCTGAGGAATTCAGAGGTGAATCGGGTATAGGAGGGAGTGGTGGGGGTGTGCTTGATGGCGGAGGGGGAACAAATTCCCGCGCAGCAGCTTCTCCATCAGTACGGCCAGAGACCCCAAATGCACCTTGTAATCTCCACGGTGGCACGGGTGTGGGGTTCTGCTGGCTCAAGCCACCGGAGAGTATACGCTCCCAAAGTCCCCTTCTGTCGGCAGTGAATGTGGCACTCACTCGGGCAGGCAACTCGGACGGAGCGTTCGCACCCAGAGGGGGACCAGTGTACACAGAGAGAGCCGTGGAAGAGAAATATGTATTTGGATATGTCGCCCATCGTTGTTGAGCAGTAGCTTCGGATGGCATAGACATATTCGACGAGCTCTCTGTGAGGGAGACACTCCGATCCCCGACGAAGAGATATTCTGGATTGAACATCCTCAGATCTATTTCCTCGTCGTCATCCGAACCGCTGAAGATTGCAAAGGGATCAGGTTCTGTTGCATTGTCGTCGCCAGCCTCCTCGGCCGTGAATAGAATGCGGGAACGAACTAGTTGCTTCGGGTCTTGGCAGCTAAACCAACCTGGAGGATAACCCCAGTGCGCCATGTTACGCAGCCATTCGACTATACTGCCTGGATTCCCATCTTCTAGTCCGAGTGCGTTTCGCAGGAGCGGACTGCGAATCTCACCTGGCTCGAATTCCTCGAGCCATCGAAGCCGCTGCTGTTTCCAGCCTTCGGCTACGTAGAAACGGGGGACCACCTCACCGACAGAATCGGGATGAAGGAAGTTGAAGAGTTGGCGGGACAGCGCCACTACCTGACGATCGATGGGTTCAGGACACGATGCGACGGAATGATCAGGAGAGCCACAATTGAAGCAGAGTCTGAGGTCTTGCGAGTCAGATGCATTCCCTGCCTGACCCAAGGCAACACCAACAATTCCGTCGTACAAGCAGGGATAGTCGAGAAACAAGGTGGATGAATTTATCGAAGGGGTAGTGTCGACGATGAAACAGTGGGATGCGGGATCTTGGACTACTTCGTCGACTGGTCGGATTCCAAGCTGGCTTCCCGTTCCTTCAGCGCTTGCAGTACTGTGGAGGCATCCCAGCGACCCTTGGCTATCTCCCTGCCGTCGAGGTGAAGCGCGGGTATCCAGTAGACGTATTTCCTCTTCCACCTTTCCTGGCCTTTGTCCTGGATGTTGATGATTTCCAAGTCGAACTCCCGCTAGGCACATACTTGTGAGCGTTGGATAGGGATGGTATGAGAGTAAGACACACCAGTTTCTTGACTTTCGCAAGTTCAGCCTTGGCAACCTATGATATGAATTCGAGCTCAATGATAGACCTCGGTGTGCTACTTGACACGGACCTCACAGAGAGAGCACTGATGAGCTGAGAACAATGTCAGGCGTGCCAGTCCGAGTCTGGTTGCCATCTGCACTAGTGGTCGTTGATTGATACAAATAGTAACTTTAAGCGCCAGTGTGAATTTCCGGGTTTGAATCCTTCTACAACTTCGACCGAGTAGTAGATGCTCTGCAGCTCGTCCGCGCCAGGATCCGCTCCATGATCAGCTGGAATGTCAATTCAAGAACCAGCCTGGCTGAAGAGAAGTAATATCCTTTTCTCTACCTCCAACCTTCTTTCCATTCACGCGTTTCGCCAGCCCGGCCATGTCCGTTTTTCTCTCAAGGACGTTGTCTCTTTGCGGACTCTTGCAATTTTCTTCACGATGTCAAAGTGAGGAACGCTGTTGACCAGTCGGTGCGCAACACCGTGCTGGCCAAACAGTCGCCTATCATTAAACCGGTCTTAAATCCACCTTCCGTCGTCGTCAACTCTGCCAGTCCCCGTTCCGTTAATCTCTCAAGTCCCCAAAGCTCGGAGAGTCCCATTCACGACTCGTCTCGTTATTCAGGACTCTTGTCTGCCCTGTCGGATGTCATTGGCCCTTCTCCCGACTCTTCGGTCAGCGAGGATGTGATCTCCGAGTCCCTAACATCGTCCAGAGCGTCCAGAAGCACGTCATACCTCCAGATCACAGCAACGCTCGACCGGTCACACGACACAGACTCGCCTGTTGCGTCAGGCTCCTCCTTAAGTCGTTTCAAGTTTTCCGATCCAGTTGCTGGTTCGGAGACGGACTGGAATGTTACTGCTCAACCGAGGACAGTCCTGCATCCTGTCGACGAAGCTGTTACAGACGCTACCTCCTTGTCCCAGGAGGGAGCACTCGTCCAGGAAGAAGATGGAGAACTCGTCACTGAGTCCATGCCTGTTCCAGGGCATGACGAGGCGTTTTCCGACGACGCTACTTTGTCATATCTCGTGGAGGATAGTGGACCGTATGTAATTGGGTCTGACGATGAGGACGAAGACGACGACGACGACGACATGGATGACCGCTCAGAAGATGACCCAGCCGTGATGGTTTCCAACAGGCACTCTATCCTCTCTTCGTTCACAGGTGTATCGTTATTGACGTCTCCCCCCGGCAATGTTTTTGGAGAGCCTTCGGTGGCTAGTCCTACTGATGATGGTTCTTCTGACCTTCTCTCTCCCGTGACCATGTCCGCGAAGCTGCGCCCTTTTCCCATCCCCTCATTTGACTCCAAGGCCAAGAGGGGAGATTCGATCGACTCAGGTTATGCAGACAGTTGGACAAGTCCTCTCCTCTTCCCGCGCACCCCACCTCGAAGTTTTCGGTCTTCGGTTGGTTTCTTTCAGTCTCATTCACGGCGAGGGTCACTCGTCTCTCCGATGAGCCTCCAGGATAGGAGGGTATCATACGACGTTCGTGCTGTACGACCGTCCCCTCGGACATCCATACGGGTTATTGAGGAAGCTGAAGCTGAATCGGAAGAGAGGTCGGAAGACAACGAGGACGCTGCATTTGCTACATTGGCTGCCTACGATTCATCTCTTTCCGAAGAGCAGGAGGGAATTGAGGTTCAGGACAGCTGGCGAGTCGATGTCGCTGCCTCGGAGGAACGAAGCGTCGTCTCGGAAAGCGATAAACTATTGGTGCCTTTCTCACTCTCCCGTCGATCGCGACAGTCCTCACCTAAACACCTCCGTTCAACTTCAACGACATCTGATCTGGAAGTATGCAGCCAATCTTCATTCATATCTGACGACAAAGAGTCCTTCATCACGGCCCTTTCGACCCAGCCTTCCTTTGACAATTCGAGAGATGCCTCTACGAGAGTATCACCTGTTAAGCAGGACTCTCTTCTTTCTTTCGTCTCGCGAACATCGACTCCTGATACTTCGTTGCTCTCTTATTATGACGACCATTCTCGCGAGCTCTTGGACCGACATACCATTGATTCACCCGCCGCCGGGCCGAGTCCTCCTGCTAACATCGATCGTCCTTGGGAGGTTTTTCCACACAGCGCTGCCGCTGCAAAGAAACGTTATTCGCAAGTGGAGGTTCTTCGTATTCCGTCCTTGGTTGGTAATGCTTCCAGACGCGCCGTTCCAGACGCACGAGGAGACGATACCAGGGTTCTCCGTCCCCATATGAATACCCCGGCAGCGAGTATTTCAACGGAACGCGCCCTGGAACCGCCTCTGGCCAGTGCAACCGTCGGATACAGTACCCCATCCACCGTCGAAGATCCAAGAACTCTCTGTCCTGATAGACACTCTGCCTCATCTCCTGTTGAGGATGCCAAAGTTTTCCATTCCGGACATTCGGTTGAATCATGGACTCCAGCGCAGTCCATTGTCAGACCACCGACTGGTGACACGCACAGATTTGCTGCTCCAGGTGCTACTGTCGAGGTTATTGATAACCAGTCTCCCGAGTCACGCTATTCATCGGAACTCTCGGATAGCGTGTCTTCCGATGGTCATGGTATCAAAAATGTTGCTCCAGTTGCCGCCGGCCGAGAGAGTGGGTTTTCTGAATTATCGCCTTCTGCTGCTTATGCAGGCCTCGTCGGTATCCCCCCAGTTCAAGAAGACCAAATTCTTGTTGCGGATGACAGCTATGTCTCCGATGATCTTACTGAATCCTCCAGTTCGGAATCCAACAGCTTCACACAATCTCGTCGGTTGACGTTTCCTCTCCCTCCCCTTTTCTTGCCCGCCGAGTTCATCGAACACTCTACACTGTCGTATGATGAAACACCCATTTCGTCCGTCGTGGAATCCATCGACACTGCGGAGGACGAAACGGCTGCATTGTCGACCGAGGCGTCTGCTGAAGAGATGCAACGATTACGCTCTAGTTCCGATCTAACGGAGAGAGCAGGACCAAGCCAGGTTCAAGTTGCCCGTTCCCCCGACTCTGGTCCGGATTTCTTCTCGCGATGGAGTCATGCAGCAGGAGACCAAATACCTGCTTCTTCCACCGGAGGACCCGTGGATGTTGCAGAAAATGTCAGGGGTACGTTGTCGACATTGTTGGCCGAGTCAAATTCAGAAGAGGTGCAACGATTGCGTTCTGGTTCTGATCTGACGGAAAGAGCAGTACCAAGCCAGGTTCAAGGATTCCGGTCCCTTGATTCCGATACGGATTTTTTTTCGCGACGGAGTCGTGCTGCGTCGGATATCACTGTGAAAGCCAAGTCATCGCCTGTGGTCTTTCCCGAGGATGCTTCCCCAACCCCGGGATCGCTGTCAGTACCCGTTGAGGACCCCTCTCAATCTGATTCGGTCAAGTTGCTTTACGACCAGTATTTTGATCACGATACTTCTGGCGGGGCCGACGGGCACATTCACTCTTCGATTCCTATCCGTGAGGACCATGAACATCCTGATCCTTTAAGTCTTGTGGAAACATGTCCCTCACCCTCAGAAACACTCCTCCATGTCCCGGCTCCATCACTTCTGTGTTCTGATATCAGCCTCACAAAGTCTAGCGCAGATTCTCCGCCGTCCGAACCTGTTTTCCGTCCACTTCTGACTGGACGGAGATCACTGTTGAACTCATCTCTTGGAGACCTCATTTCGAAGGCAAACGCTGCCGATGCAAGAAAACCCTCTTCCATGCCCTCACCTCCGTCTAAGCGACTTCAAACCAGAGAGGCAGGGAATACCATGGTCCCTCTGGGATTTCGGCGCTTTAAACCAAAGGTTTGTGAGTAGCTTAATGAAAATTCGTCGTATTGATTTATCACCTAGCCTGCGGCACAACTGTCTTTGCGAAGCGTATCGCAACCTTCGCATAGTGCGCTTCCCGTGGCGAAGCTTCGGGAAGTATTACGCATACGAACCGATATCTCAGACGATGACCTACGCCTTGGGTGTTCGTCTGCGGGTTACGCTTCTCCAACTTGGTCCCCTTTGCCTACATCGTCACTATCTGCTCCTCCCACCGGCTGGTTGAAACCACTCCGACTGGTTAGCTCTCCACCAATCTTGCGCTTTGTTGACTGATGCTTCTCCTCCCAGTCTACCGTCATTAATAATAGCAAGAGATCGTCCATATTGTCGTCACATTCGTCCAGCATCGCATCTAGCATCGTGTCCTGTGAGACTCCGCTGATCCATTGTTCACCTCCCATCGCTAACAAGTCCCGCAGTAGAACATATATCCCAGTCACCTTCATTGCATTCACCCACTGTATCATCTGCTACTTCGTTTTCACGTAATTCACTGGTATGTCACCCTATTCTCTCGTGGAACTGACTAGTGACTTTCCAAAAGCTTTCGTCTTCATGTCCCCCAATACCCGAGCACATCCAACATACCCTCATACGTTCCACTTGCAATTCCCCCGTTCTGCAATCTCCTGATCACGCCGAGCCTTCGCAGTTTTCATCATCCCACCGTGATTCACGTTCTGTCTCTGCACCGCTGGAACAACCGAAACATTGGCGTTTATCCCACTATCGAGCAGGTTCTCGTAATTACACCACAGCTGATGTTACCCGTCGTTTGTCCAGAAGGACTTCGACATTGAGTCTTTCTTATGTGCCAGAACTAGAGGGGGAGGACGATGATGATCCTACAATCGCATGTCACATCCAGTCAGCGCCCGCAGTTGACTGGATGCACCCTGCTTCTGTTCTCGCGGCGCCCGTTCACGCTATTGCTACTCCCAAGCCGACCCTACTTTTCGCTATCGCAAGTGACGATGTGGAGCAAGTGCGCCAAGTGTTGGAAAACGGCGAGGCAGGTCCAAACGACCCCGTTGGGCCTCAATCAGCTCTTGCGTTCACACTTACCAATGACAAGCTGTTACACAAACAAGAGATTGTCAAGGCGCTTCTAGCATATGGCGCAAACCCTGCAGCATTGCGGAATCCGACTATGAACCCGTCGCCACGCTCGGAGCGAGATGATGAACCAACTGGCCCGCCACCTGAAACCACATTGGAGGGGATGGATCCAGCTACTAGGTATGTCCTACCGTTCGATCCGTTCCTTGACCTCATCCCATCAATTTCCGCAGATATTTCATTGCGCGAGCTGACGCAGCACATACTCGCCAAACATCACAGCTGATTTACCGTTCGTTCTTCCGGCCTCTGACGAGGGTTCGGTACGATGTTATTGGACAAGACTGGGCTTTGGAACAATTGTTCCGCGTCCTCAGCATCCATTCCCAGAAGTTGGCTGTCGCTCCTATTGTGGTGCTACTGTGTGGTACGTTGCTAGATTTGCTTCAAGTGAAGTTGGTGTAAACTCTCGCACAGGTCCAAGTGGTCACGGGAAGAGCTTGTTGGCACGAAAGTGTACGTACGCTTGCAAATATGCATGAGCTTGTTACTGATATCCCCCGAACAGTCGGATCCCTGCTTGACGTCCCGACTCACACTGTAAATGTGACTACTCTCCGATCTACCCATGATATTTGGCAGTCGTATTCTATGAGTCCGTATGAGGTTAGTTGACCATACAACGCATCCGAAACAACCGGTGACAATGCACGTTGCAGGAACCTTCCTTATGTACCCTCACCGAATTTTTGATGGAAAATGAGGGGAAGAGATGTGTAGTTGTGTTGGATGTAAGGCTCTTAGGCAGTCGACGTGAGTAGCGCTCATGAAAATTTCCTAGGAAATCGAGAAGGTCGAGGACCAGAAGGCGTTATGGTCTCTGCTTATGCCATGGGAACTTGGTTAGTTTCCATCTCGCGTTTACGCCGGGTTGTAGCTCACTAGCACTGCTCTCCAGGTCGATGTTCCTTGGAAGCTGGGAAACGACATGTCGATGCGCGCAACGTCATTTGGCTTGGCACATCCAATGTAGGCCATGAATTAGTTTTCGAACACCATCAGAGTCGCGCAGAACCGGAGAAACAGATGACTCGCGAGCAGTATCTCGAGCTAACGGAGATTCTGCGACCTCGCGTCTCCCACCACCTCGGGGTAAGTCACACGTGAATCGCTGGTCGTGACATGTACCTGATTTCTTTCGATATTCCAGGCCTCTTTGGTTTCTCGGGTTACCACGGTCCTCCCCTTTGTCCCGTTTACGCTAGATGAGAGGAAAGCTATTGCCGCGGAAGCGGTTTACGCGCTCGCAGGTGAAGCAGCCAGGGAAATACCTCCCCAGGATGTAGAATCTTTGGTCATGAAGGCTCTACCGAGCTATCACCCCAGCGAAGGAGCACGCTCGTTGCATAGGGCTATATCGAATCTACTTATCGACAGCGTTTAGAATGTCGTATAGTCGCGGTGTTTCGCAGGGACATGGTATCGCCCAGTCAAGTACTTATTACTACATCTATAAGCCTTTTCAACCTATATATATGCATGCGCATGATTTCACGTCGATTCCGTGCCTGTCCCCGTTCGATCACGACTGAGACGTTCATGTGAACAGTTGCCACCGACTCTCGCTCCAGACTGATGGTCGCCGAGTGTCACAGAGCAGCTTCAGCTTGTTTGTTGTCAGGGGGCCAACGGCCCGGGCCTGATCTCAGGACTCGGTGCTCAGGTCCAGGGACAAAGTAAGACAGGTATTTACCAAGGCTATTTTTCTCCCTCAAGTCCATCCAGCTCTCCACCGACTCAAGTATCGTCTCATCTTTCTCTTCCCTCGAGTTCGTCCGGGGACATGTCATTCGTTTACAAACGTTACGCACAGGCCCCCGAGCCGTCATCTTCAAATCCCATTGTGGATCCCTCTTACGTGCCGGCGGGGCCAGAAGCCGCACCGACCTTGGTACAAAGTGCCGCCTCACCGACACTCACGATTGGATCAACCATAAGTATCGGAGGGTTGTCTACCCCCTCTGTCGCCTACTTGGCAACTCTCCTGTCGCTCATTGGAGTGTTACTTGCTGGTAAGATGCACTCCTCAGCTGGGAGTAGAATTATTGATGGCAGTCTCAGCGCTTGTGATTTGGAAAGTTTGTCGGCGGCGGAGCAAATCAACCGCGTCGGATAAGTCATCTGCTGAAAAGAATGACGAAGAGGCCCAACCCCCCGCTCGTCCTGTTATCACCGTCACCCCCCAAGAAAGCGTGCGTTGGCAGCCCCAGATCCGCTCTATCAGCGGACCAGCGCCAAAGGAGACAGAGAAAAAGGTGTTACCTCCTCTCAGGCGTGCCCGTTCGCCACCTCCAACGCGTACCTACAACACCAAGAATCAGGACCCATTCGCGGATCCCTATCCTCAATCTGCGCCTGCGTCCGCGGTGTCGTTTTCAGAGGACTCGTTGAGGTTCCCACGCAAAGGGTTTAGAGGGGAAATACTATCTCCCCCTCACGCGCTCGCGGTGAGTGGCATGCAAACCAGGTCGTTGGCAAGACCCAGTCAACTATCGAAAAATATGGATGCATGATGGATAATGGGGGATATCTAACGTCATCGAGGCGCATTCGAGGGGCGCTGGACGCGCTCGTAGGGGTTTCATTTGACGTTCAACGCAGGTAGTACAAGCTACCCAGAACCAGCTGAGCAGGATGTGAATGTCGCTGGGTTCGCTTTTCCTTTCGATCGTTATCTGAATCGTTTATGTAACTTGTTTCACCACAGGTTGATTGAAAGAAGTTTATCGGGAGCACAATAGTTGCCTGCACTTATACCAATCAACCAATAGGCCACTCGGACTTGCTCTAGTCTCCCCTGGGCAGACGCAGGGGTGGGATGAAGACGGTCGTTCACCTAGACTTGCTCTCTTGCAGAGGTGTGATTAAAATGTCATTTACATCGCAGAGTGTCACGAGTAACTATTATAGGTGATGGAGTATCGAGGGTCATCTTGTTTCTATTCCTCCGAAAACTGTGCTTTCCGCCTGAATCTTGCTTGATCTCGCAGCCACTAGGAGACTGTTAGGGGGAGGTGAAGAAGGATGTCACGGGACGTACTTGGCGGTATTGGTGCAGTGAACCTATTTTTTCGCCTAGTCAAGACACCATCAGCACGCGTTTCCAGGAGGGAGAGAGGGTTAATACCATAAAAGTCTGGCACGGGGTTGTTGGCACTCTGTGCAGTGGGGTCGACGCGATTTTTGACGATGTGTCTGTAAAACTCGCGGTCTTTTGCTTCTATGAGGTTGAGTGTACTACGGTGCGTCATTCGCCAGCACGCTGAACCGATTGCTGGGCCCAGAAGATAGCCAAGACCTGGGAGAGTTTTGAATAAGAGTGTGCCATGGAAGGTTAGGTCAACAAACCCATGCACGCCATTGTACATCCGCCGTAGAAGAACATAGGGTCGATTCCCTGGCACACTTACGGTTAGCAAATTGTTGATAGGACACTTGAGGGCTTACCATGATGGGTTTGGTCGCGTCAGTCTCGAGAGATCCAAAGTACACGACTCCGCCCACGAGGCCAAGGAGCGACGAGGGAATGGTAAGCGCCTAAAGGCAATGTGTCATTAGGTAGTGGGAAATAACAAAGTGAGGAGTTATCTCTACCGTCTCCCATTTGCGCTTGTTCCGCCGTATTTCAAGGTATTCTGGCCATGTTATCTGGTGGTTGGACTGGGAAGTTTTTGGAGCAGTGTTGGATTTATGTCTAATAGAACTCTTTAGTCTGAGTCTCGGTGTGATTGAAACGCGTATTCCGACGCCATGTGAAGGTTTGAGCAAACAAGACATGGAGGATCGGTCCAAGTTCAATTGGACTCGAAACAGCTTTGTACAGGTGAAGCCAGAAAAGGAAGGATATTCTCACACTATAGTGAGTCCTTCAAGTTCCCCCGATCAGAGCAACTTGAAGTTGGCTGACTCGGCCATCGATCGACATCGCTTAAGTATGAACGGAGCACAGCGCTCATTACCACCCGTAAACTGTCCCCTTTGTACCAACCACTTGTCCGTCGTAGACGAGCACCCAGATGACCCGTTCGCGTTGGTCAAACTCCTTCCCGCAGGCACCATACCCATCAGAGTCCATGCAGGAGAATTGCCCTGCCCTGTCGCGTCCAACATCTCCGAATGGCACTCTGTCCAATCTAATCGTCTGAAGGAACCCCTTTTCCAAGATTTAGCTTTCTTAACTAAACATCTTTTTCTGCGAGCAACTTGTAGAACCAGTGCCAGCGGTCGCGTCGTGTTCATTCGAGTGTACCTCATCCCTAACGACCTCCCTAATACTCGTGGTCGACTCCATCATGATTGTCTCCCTGAAAATCTGCTCAGACAGGTCAGACGGTGCTTGCAGAGTGTCATTCCGCTCATCGAACGAACCCCGGCCCTGTGGGATGCAGACGAGACTTTTCTGACCGCTTCGCCAACTTTCTTCCTCCCTATTCGTACTGTCCGTGTCCTCGAAATTCTCTCCTATGACCGCATTAATAATTATCAACAGGATAATCGCACCATGGCTGAGATATATAGCGACTTACCCTCGCCCGTGCTATCCTCCCAACGCACTCATAACCAGACGATCGCGCATCGGATTGCATTGGGGAGCAAAATATGGGGTCTACGGAGCAGTTTGTATGGATATCAACGACACTCAGTCGCAGTCATGCTAGAGAAAGAAACCAACACCGCTCCTGTTCCCGATCCGTTGTACATTCCCGTGCCATGCATCTCTGGTGTCAACTGTTATGTTCAGCCTTCGACCATGAAAGTTCTCCAAGACCGCCCTTTGGTTGCACCATCTCGAGCCGGTATACTTTGCGAAGAGTTAGGTATGCTTGGAACCAGTACATCAATGTATCGCTTATCCATATTGTCAGGAACGGGAAAAACCGTCATGATTCTTTCCCTCATCCTGGCTACAGTTGACCAGCTTCCAGACCCAGAGGAGTCGTTGCATCACGAGCGACCTGTTATGACCCCAGTGGCTTACCGCCACTTCCCATCTCAGAAGCATGCAGATGCAAGGGCTCGATCTGGTTTCACCTTGAATGGTTTCGGTGTCGCGCAACCAATACCATCCCTTGTTGAACTTCTTATTCACCATATGCGTGTGGTAGAGGTGACTCTGGGTCGACAGGAATATGCCGATGAACTTGAAGCTTGCCATCTCTGGCCACTTATCCGGGCAAACATTCCATTTTATCATCACTTTGATGAGCCTCCAGCCGTTGAACAGCATCTCAAACGATCTGCGCGCCTGACTCTGGCGAAATTACCCCCTAGGACTATATATCTCACCTCTGCAACCCTTATTGTTGTCCCCTTGATGCTGCTGGGTCAGTGGCAGAGCGAGATCCAAAAGCATTGCCTCGACCACGTCAGGCATTTCATCGTCCGGTCTTCCACGGAGCTCCCTAATGCCAGGACGCTGGCATCTGAGTATGATGTATGTGATAATCTGAATGCTGAATACTCAACTGATGACAAACCTCAGCTAATTGTCATGAGTGATATTCGTGTGTACTTGCATTGTATCTGGAACTGTACTTATGTCTACCAGGTTTTCGCATGGAGTCCAAGAAGGACAAAATTGAATATCTCCATCATATCAAACCCTGTGCTTGTCCTGGCTTGGCAGGATCCCGTATTCCAGACTGTCACTGTCCTGGATGTCCTGAAGTTACCCCTCTCTTGCAGATACGCTGGAAGAGGCTTGTCATCGACGAGGGACACAACTCTGCCAATACCACTTCATTGTTGAATTCTTTCGTTCGACAGCTCAGTATTGAGCGGAAGTGGATTGTCACAGGGACACCGACCTCCAATATCCTCGGGCTTAGTTTGGGTCGCACGGTTGACGACTCGGGACAGGACGAGTCAAGTTTGCACGATAGCTTAACAGAGCTTCTCCCCACTGACAATCCAAATTCCCCGGTGTCGTCGAGCAGCGTGGATGACGACACCAACTACATACGCATCTGGGGCAGCTACGACAACCTCAACCTCCACAAGCTGGGTAACATGATTGGAGATTTCTTTGGATTCCCACAATTCCAAGTCAACCAGAAGGGTTTTGCGCTTCATGTCTCAGCCCCACTTTGTGACCGACGCGGGCCTCGTCCCGGTGCTATCGACGTTCTCAGTCAGGTGATGCAAACAGTCATGGTTCGACATATGTATGTCGAAAAAAACTCACACTCCATGTGTGCTCATTCCCTGCGACAGGATCGAGGATGTCGAGCATGACATCATCCTGCCTCATATGAAACAAGAGACCATATATCTGGATCTGGATGAGTATGGTCTGAAGTCCTACAATGCTCTGCAAGCTGGTGTAGTGATCAATGCCATCGATTCGGAACGCACAGGCCCTGTAAGCATTATTTGATTCTATGTGGCTTTGTACTGATTTCTCTTAGGATTATATCTTTCACCCGAGCGTATGTTCCAAAGCATTTCCTTTGATAAATCACCGTCTGATCAAAATTTCTGACGAATTCAGAAAGCCAAGGAACTACAAACAACGCTGAACAATTCATTTCAGTGAGCTCTTTCCGTGGTGATGCCCGTCCTATCAAGTTCTGAGCGACTGATCCTCTAGATGTCTCTTTTGGTCGTCTTCGGAGTACCTGTACAATGTTGACGAGATATGTAAGCACGCGGAAGAATATCTTGCCCGTGCAATCAAGCGGCAAGTACCACCAGAAGACCTGGAGTTGCTCCAGCAGGCTTTAAGACACGCGTATGTCATCTATTTCTGTTGCAGTGATGGATAACCACCATCATGAGGTAGAGCGGTGGCCACCAACGACACTCTTTGGCG
The DNA here is from genome assembly GCA_038089555.1 of Chalciporus chontae. NCBI lineage: Eukaryota > Fungi > Basidiomycota > Agaricomycetes > Boletales > Boletaceae > Chalciporus > Chalciporus chontae. The sequence continues at coordinate 136,476 of JBBPLD010000016.1, forward strand.
AGGTATGCAGGCCTACGTGGACATTCCCTTCGAGGTATCCGGACTACGTCAAGATATATTTCGAGCTTGGACCCGAGTTGGGCTCGATAGTAGCAGTCGAAGTGCTGACTTCATGCACGCACCAAGGCTGAGCAGCCTGCGCTCGATCGTCCGCGAGCGACCCTTGATAACCACTGAACAACTCGTCCGCAAAGGGTGCCGTGTTAAAAAGGAAGAGTACGAGAGGGTGACAGTGAAATCCTCCCGATCTCGTGGCGCCCAAGCTTCGCACAGCTCAGACCAGGCGAAAGATATGGCCCATGGGGTTCGAGAGGTGATAGAAGTTCTCCGGAAGAGAGCCGAGGGCTTGGGTATATCCGACGACTCGGACGAAATACAAATTGGGAATGAGACTGTGACAAGCCGAGTTGATACCACTGCCGCGATATTTTCGTCCACAAGCTCGGCACTTCTATCACAATCGGTCTTACAGGAAGCAAATATAGGGCGTTCGTTGTCAACGAAGATGAATTATATTCTCTCCGAGGTGTGTGCGTGTGTGTATACCTGCGTTTAGATTCACCATCTGCATGCTCCGTAGATTCTGCGATATTCCTCACAGGAGAAGTTCCTTGTTTTTTCGAGCTCTCTGCTTACCCTTGCACAAATCTATGACGGATTGGCGCTATTTGACATCAAGTGTCTCCGCTACACCAACGAAGACCAACACCTCCTAAGGGAGCAATTTGTCACTACATTCGAGAGTTCAGATCTCTATAGGGTTTTGTTGATAGATCTCAAACTCGGTGCCCGTGGTTTGTAAGACCTTTCCCTTGTCACCCGTCATCTAGGACTTAATTATCTGTAGGAACCTGATATCTGCCTCTCGTGTTATTTTCTGCGAGCCTGTCTGGCACCCTGATGTCGAGTCACAGGCCATCAAGGTTCAAATGTTTCTAATTGCTCCGTATTCACAGCTCTCACTTGTCTCACTAGCGAGTGCACCGTATAGGACAGACAAGACCTGTCACTGGTTTGTTTTCTCGTTCCTCTGATTACTCGTTATTCAGTTCCCATATAGTGAAGACACTCGTGATACGCTCGACGGCTGAAGAGGCCATGATAAATCGGAGACAGGACCTTAGAAACAGTGACAAGGTACCAGACATGACAACGGAAAGTGGTATGCGACAATATTTAGAGGTATGGCACTTTACTTCCTCCAACTGCCGGATACTCAGACAAGGAATAGCATCCCCTTTTTCTGAATACCCCCTCGACCGATCCGCCCAATCTAAGCCTATCCCTCACTGTTACCCCGGCTGCCCACACGGACAATACCATGGCTGGTGGAAGTTTGAGCAGGGTTGACATTGATTTACCTCTGGAAGCCGTTCATAATTCTGGTGAGCATGTGGAGGCCCCGGTGCGCAAAAGAGTCAGGTTTGAGTAATATACATTGTATTTGTCCATGTACATCTGATTATCTGACGAGGAATATGATACGGTCACATGACTGACGCGTTGCTGAAGACGCGGTTGATAATTCACAACTATCTCTTCCTTAGACTCATCGGACACCACATCCCTGCTCACCGATGCTTGCAATTGTCACACAAGGCGGGACCAGTCTCATCGACCCATCCAAATTCAAGAATTCGTCGAGCCCTGGACCGTTTCCCACCTCCAGCTCCTTGGAGTGCGCTACAACTGCCTGGTCACCTGACAACTCCCAACTATACCTCGCCAGCTCGTCGTCCATCAAGAGATATACACCCTCAGAAGGCCTTCTAGAGGAGCTCTACGATGGATCACATGCCATATCTTGTTTGGCGGTGAAGGACAAGAACAGTACGATCTACTTTGCGGCCGCTAACAAGGTGTGGTCTCTGGACTGCACGCACTCTTCCGAGAAGGCACCTTCCCCTCTAGAACCCCACAAGAGCTCGGTCATGATACTCTCGATATCCAATGATGGCACACTGCTAGCCTCCGTATCAGCCTCCGGAGTGTTTGTGCATAACCTGACACTTTCAACGCATGTTGCGCTGAGGGGTCTCTCAGACCCCAAGGCAGTTGCTTGTTGCCTGTTCCACCAACATTCTCGGACGAGGCTTTTACTGGGTGTAGGAAGGGATGTCATTGCCTACGACTCAACTCGACCTTCTACACCACTCAAGACAGTTCGCATACCAGGAAGTTCCTCAGGAAATATCGTCGGTTTGGCAGCTAGCCCGTTCAGCAAAACCCTCATCGCTGTTGTGACGTCCAATGGCGACGTAGCGCTGGTGGACCTGGAGAAAGAGAGCGGGTGTGTCTTTCTTCGATTCTAGTATGCAACATCGTGAAATTCCCACCCAGAATACTGAAGACGGTCAACCTGAAGACTCTTCTCACCGCTTGTGCATTCACAGCGGAGGGTGCTGCCTTATATTTGGGCACAGAGAGTGGGAAACTCATGATCCTTGATCTGAGGTCCCTGGAGAAGGCGCCAAAGTCGTTCGTCATTGGGGATGGCAACTTCCCCGTCACAGAAATCGTTGTCCAGGTTCGTATCTGACATTGTTGAAGACTCCAGTTCGTCATGCATATCCATACCACAGAAGAAGTCCAGTGTCAAGTCATCTTTGACAACAACTACCAAATCATCCCCACAGCGATCCACACGCTCTGTATCCACAACGTCGTCAACCACTGGCCCTGGGATCAAGTCCCCAGTGCGTGTCACAGTAGCGTCGAAAATTCGTGGGGGAGGCGGGGTTACACCCAAGAAGAAACTCTTTTCTCCCATGTCAAGTCCGTTGGCTGAAAGCAAAAATCTGAGGCTGGCAAATGCGCGTTCTCGTAGGCAACATATCCTCTTTTTTCGTGATAGAAAGTCTGACCTGGGTTCACAGCAACATTGTCTCGGCGTTTCCAAGAATTGAGGGTCCAGAACGGCGAGGAAGAGGAGGAAAACCTTGAAACCAGACTTCGAGCGACTTCGCCTGCGCCACGCAGGTCAGCTGAGCAAGGAGTTGCCGCGCAACGCGCAAAGCCTAGCTTGCTCGGTGACAAGAGGGCGATGGGACGCCTTGGTGTTGGTCCCCCTCCTGAAACAATTTCCGGGCATCTGGCCACAATGCGGATGCGATCAGCGTCTGTGTTGCCTGGTGATTCCAAAGATGACCGACCATCATCCAGTGCGCGTCGGGTTACTTCTGAGTTCCATGCAAGCGCCTCAACCGAACGGCCCCCTCGTAGGACGTTATCCTTGAAAAAGCCTGATCCCAAGGTGGGTACGAACCCACGACAAGCGCAAGAACAACGGTCAACTACGCCAGAGTCATCCCCTGAATTACCTCGTGAGCCCGTGACTCCCATTTCGTTGGAAAAGAAAGCGACGAAGGCTCCACCTGCCAGTGCGACCGGTACTGCAGTCGGTGCACTTGGGCCCTCGACTCCAGAAGTTGCAAGATGGGATAAATGTAACAGTCAGAAGGGGAAAGAAAAGGCGGTTGAGGGGAAGAAAGCCAGGTTCGCGCCGCGTCATGATGCCGAGGAGTCTGATCGCGGAAGCGACCACTCTGACAACGAAGGCGCTGCAGAAATCGTGAACGACGACGAACGGAGGACAGGTGACGAAGAGCTCTCCATGCAGATATCCCCTCGTCGTTCTACCGCTCCCCCACCAGCTTGGCTGCAATCACCACACCGCCGGTCACCTGCGAGTTTAAACATGAATGCAGCTGCCCAGGATTTCCTCCGGAACGTTGTTCATGACGTCATGTATGACTTCCAGCGTGAAGCGAAGGCGGAGATGATGGGTCTCCATTTGGACCTCGTCCGTATGGGGCGGGGATGGAGGAGTGAATTGAGGGAGGTCATGGAGGAATGGGGGGGAGAGTTGAAGGAGTTAAGGGAGGAGAACAGGAGGCTGAGAGAGGAGAATGAGAGACTCAGAAGAGGTTACTGATGGGGTTCCCGCTGTCCGATGTTTTCCTGTTCTGTATCATCTTATTGCTTGTTGTCTACATCTACATCATGATACCATGTAGCTTGTCACGTGATCGTGTCACGACACGGTTTACAGGTTTCAAGTTAAGGAGTTCGATATCTCGCATTCTCACATTCTCAGTTTGCAAGACGCGACCATCTGCCATGAACACCGGCTTCGACTCTCCAACTGCGTTCTCAATAAATGCGCTCGTGTTCTCTGGAGGCGACATCAGCAGCGAAGAAGAACTGGGCTTGCACGTATTGGACACGGTCACGCCTGGTCTATCCAGTGTGCCAGCTAACGAGGCTAGCTCATCGACTGAAGGTCAAAGGGTCAGTACATACGTGTCAATTTTTGAAGGTACTCTTCGCTCTTACCTCCATGGCTTTGCTTGACTCACGTACCCTTCAGACATGGTTGGCACAGTCATCAAGCATGACCATAAACTACTCAGCGTGGACGAACTCGCCCTCCTAGCAACCTTTGCCCACCTCTCCTGTACGTTTCACTTCTTATCCGGTTCATTTTCTCATCCCGACTCCCTCAAGATAATGCCCGATTTCTAATGGTTAAGCTGCTCCTGAGAAAGCGGGATGCTTGGCATCGTCTCGACACTCTGAAGTACGAAGGCGAGCTTGGATCGGTTTCCCAGATTGTAGCCGCTATCGATGAGCTGTCCCGAACTGGCCCCGATTGCATGGATGACGTTAAGGAGGAAGAACAAGAACAAGAGGAACGTGAGATCGTCGACCTCACAAGAGACGACAGTGCCATGAATATTGAAAAAGTACAGCCTCCGGTGACAACGATGGACACAGAAAGTTCACAACCTACTTCTGGACGGAAACCTGTTGCCTTGGCCTGGTGCGAACAAGAAATGGATCTGAGGGACCTACTTGACCGTTTGAAACTAGAGGAGCTTAAGGCTCTCGCTAAACAGTTTCAACTCAAGATAAATCAGAAGGTGAGTTTTCCCGTGTCATATTATACTCAGACTGGAGTGTTGCTCGCAGAAGGAAGACCTCATCAACGAACTCCTCCGTTCCTCGTCCTCCCAATTGACATTGGCGAGTTTTGCCCGCCCAGACGGTAGCGCACACAAGTCCAAGGGATGTTCTCGCCATACCAAGGCACCTGGCAGGCTGAAATCCCAGAAAGATAGGCTCAGGGACCTCGCTCTCGACTCCATAGGCAGGTACACTAACATCGCCGTTTTCCCTTACCTCACTCCGCTCCCAGGCAGGTGCATACGAGTCGATGAAGTATTTTTCAGCGTTATATATCGAGTGAATCTTGTATACTTCCGCGTGTAAGTTGTAATATTTCCAACTCATGCAACTAGCTCTGAGCCGTTCGTTCCAGCACTCAGTACACTCCTGGCATCCTCGTCGCGGCTCTGTTATCCCGCTTCAACAAACGGGCTTATGCATCATACGAGTGTGAGCGCACTGAGGACATCTGGCCCGACCGTCAGGCGCTTCTTGATTATGAGGAGGCACTCATTCTCGAAGGACAAGTAGACTTGCTGCTTGCTGGGAACGTGCCTCCTTTGGGTGGTAGAGCAGCCGGAAGTAAAACACTCGCTGCTAGATCTTTGCTGACTCCAGTTACCCCTGGGAGTGTAAACAGCAAAAAAGAAGGGGGAGATCTTGAGGATGAATATGCAGTACCCGATATCAAACCTGATAGCATTCGCGTACGCGGTGCGCGTATGATCAAAGATATATTTGAACAGGTATATCCTCGATGGCTGGATCTCGTCAAGGTCAAAGGTGAAGAACAGGGTCGGGCATACGGACTAGAACGATTTCATTGCGGTTTGTTTGTGTCGGTTAATTTTTACTACATATGCTGAGCGTCGCACACAGGACATGTTCTCACACGAATTATCTGCAAAGGCTGCAATGCTCTTGCCATCCTTAGGGACCACGAGCGAGAACTGGAAGTTCTGGAAGCCCTTCTAGCGCAGAGGAGATGGCGCAGAGGACGGCGAGGGATGTGGCATGAACGACGAGCACTCATTCTCTGTACCCATTTTCCCAAAGACGAACAGAACTCAGAACGGGCCCTGGATGTCGTCAAGGAGGCTCTTGAAGATCCTTACACCCATATCGGTACGATTCTCGCTGTAGATAGATCATGTGTACTCAAGACATTTAGTCTACCGGCCGAAGCTTCAACGCCGCCTCAAGAGACTGGAAAATAAATTGAAGCTTCGCGCCGCAGATCGACATACATACGATGGGACACTTGCGGTCGCGGGGGAAGTAGTGTTTGAAGCAATACGTTTGAAGCACCGAGCAGCTAGCCTGATGCTCGATCGGACTGGCAGGACGGTCAAGGACGCTACCCCACAAAACGGAAATCAAGACATCAAACGATTCTATTCATTCTATTCTCCTGCGACCATCTCAGTCAAACCTGAGTCCAGCTCGAGTACTTCGCCTCCTTCTGGTCGCCAATCAACAGTAAGGCAGTTACATGGATATATTTGGAAATGTTGCTAATTCCGCCACAGTCGGATAAGCCGAATGGGAAGAGTGTGTGGTTAGGTCGGGAAAGCGAGGAACTGACCGTTGAAGGTCTCGCTCTTCAACGGTACGAAGATCAAGGGTTCAAGGGGTTCGCACCTTTTCCTTGCCAGTTTTGCATGCGCTTCTTAACTATTTCGCATCCAGTGTACACTGTGAAACGCGAATTATTTCCATGCTGTTTGGCCTCCTTTTTTGGGATGTGATATTTGCACCAATACCTGGTGCATTTGAAACACCCTACCAGACCGCCCCTCTTGACATTGGCGAGGACTCGTTTTACATCTCGCGCTTGGATCTCATGGAACAGCGACTCGTAGCCATAGAAGCCGGTCAGGCAGTCGAGCTCATACAAGAGGTCGATTCCAAGCATCGAGCCAACAAGACATGGTGTGTCGGTGTTCAATGGGATTTGTTCACTTATGAAGATCTTGTCGAGATCGTGAAGGTGAGATTTTGTTTAAATGATTGTTACAATTCTGGGTTATTGACACACGGGTCAGTGCATCGGCGGGAAAGCTCTGTCGGTCATCTGCCGCGTTCTCTGCGAAGATTACTCGGCAGGACAATCTGGCGGGCCGGATCTTTTCCTCTGGAATCCTGACAAGGGTGCTTGCAAGTTCGTCGAGGTCAAGGGCCCTGGGGATACCCTGCAAGAAAACCAAAAAGTGAGCATTCAACGCACGTCAAGATTTTATTTACATCGTACTGAATCTTCATGTAAGCTCTGGATCGACATCTTATTGAGAGCGCCAGTGCCTGTGGAAATTTGTCGCGTAGTGGAGAGCGGGTCCGAGACGGACAAGAAGCCGAAAACTCGTACGCCCAAGACTGCCCAGAAGACGCCAAAGAAGGGGGGAGCTAGAAGCAAGTCGCCTCAGAAAAAGAAAACGAGCGAGCAGATGGTGGAGTCAGAAGATGAAGACGATGCCCCACCCACCATCGCACTCGAAGAGCAGCGGGATTCAACGGTTGCCCGAGCTTCACCTGGAAGAGCTGACCAGCGTCCGAGTGATTCGTCTTCAACTTTACCTGACGATGAGGAAGAGACGTCAAGTCCCTCGAAGCGCAAGCGAAGTTGCGTCGAAGATGTCCTCCCCTCGAAGAGGCCAAGAAACTAGGATCCCGTGTCCGTTCCGCATTCGCCATGGTCATCACCTCCCCCCTAGAGACCAGGTCTCTCGCTGAGACTCCTTTTTGTCCTGTGAAGTTGCCCACCTTAGCTATACAATCAATCTAGTCAAGGTAGGTAATGATTTCCCGTACGTCTTGTCTAGTTTAAGGATATCAGCTCAATTATATTTCTAATCACATGTATGATTCATTATCTCTCAAACACGTCTTCAAGCACAGACTGAAAGAGTAATTTGTATTCCAGCATTCCAATGAGACTGCCTAAGGAAAACGAAGGAAATGGCTACTCCACTTTTTTACACTTGCCGACAAACTAATACGTGCGCTTGAAAGGAGGCACAGCCTTGCACTCGTTCTCGTCGAGGGTGGTGTCAATGACGCGACGGTACTTGATGTCAACGTCTGGCGAGTTGACATCATGTTGCCAGGTAAGCGTGTGCTTCATCCAGGTCTCGTCGTCACGCTGGAAGTGGTGGTAGTCAAGGTTTAGACTTTGTATGCGACGAGGGCGAGGAAGAACTAACCTCTGGGTAGTCCTCACGGGCGTGAGCACCACGAGACTCCTTGCGGGCAGCCGCGGCAGTGATGGTTTGGACAGCGCACTGGAGGAGGTTGCGGAGTTCAAGTGTCTCGACGAGGTCACTAAACGCGCATGAAGTTATGCCCCTCGATAAGGTCGAAATCGATCACGTACGAGTTCCAGATCATACTCCTGTCCTTGATACCAACATCCTCGAAGGAGTCGTAGATTGTACGGAGTTTCTGAACACCCTCGTCCAAGCTCTGCTGAGTACTGTGATCCGGAAGCAATTCAGTTTCCCATCAAAGCGAACGAGGGAGACCAAGACTGACCGGAAGACAGCAGCATCAGACTGCATAGCCTTTTGCATGTCCAGTCGAATGGAAGCAGTTGGCTTAGGACCGTCTGAATTGCGGATCTTGTCGAGGAAATCAACGCTGCCAAGACCAGCCTCATCAGGGATCTTCTTGTGGGACTTTCCGGGGGTAAGGTTCTCCTTGATGTGGTTCGCGCAAGCACGACCGAAGACGACGATGTCGAGAAGGGAGTTGGCCCCAAGGCGGTTGGCTCCGTGGACGGACACGCAAGCAGCCTCACCGGCGGCATAGAGACCGGGAACAACCTTGTCGTTGCCGTTCTACAACAGTGTAAGTGAGCGCCAGAAGATGATAGGCTTGGTCGACATACCCCGTCAACCGTAAGGACCTCACCAGTGTATCTCGTAGGAATACCACCCACTAAAGATGTGTCAGCTGGCGGTCAGCCATAGCTAAGACAAGTGCTTACTGTTGTAGTGAACGGTGGGTAACACTGGAATAGGCTCTTTGGTGACGTCGACACCAGAGAAGATGGCAGCGGTCTCCGAGATACCAGGCAGACGCTCATGGAGGACCTCAGGGGGAAGGTGGCTGAGTTGCAAGTAGATGTGGTCCTTGTCGGGTCCGACACCACGTCCCTCGCGAATTTCAATGGTCATCGAACGGGAGACGACGTCACGAGATGCAAGATCCTTGGCGGTTGGGGCATAACGTTCCATGAAACGTTCACCCTCGGAGTTCAACAAATATCCACCCTCACCACGGGATCCTATTTGTCAAGAAAGTCAGACCGTATAGGAAACATGTGGAAGAACCGCATAAAATACCTTCGGTGATGAGACATCCAGCGCCATAGATACCAGTGGGGTGGAACTGGACGAATTCCGAGTCTTGCAAAGGAAGACCAGCACGAGCAACCATGGCGTTACCATCACCAGAGCACGTGTGTGCACTCGTGCAGCTGAAGTAGGCTCGTCCATAACCACCAGTGGCCAAGACAGTCTTGTGAGCCCTGAAGCGGTGCAAAGTACCGTCTTCCATGTTAAGTGCAATGACACCAACACACTCGCCATCCTGCATGATCAAGTCGAGTGCAAAGTACTCGATGAAGAAGTTGGTGTTATGGCGGAGGGATTGACCATAGAGGGTGTGGAGCAAGGCGTGGCCGGTACGGTCAGCGGCTGCTGCACATCGGTATGCCTGACCACCCTTGCCATAGTTCAAAGATTGACCACCGAATGCACGCTGGTAGATCTTTCCTTCCTTTGTCCGAGAGAAGGGCACACCATAGTGCTCAAGCTGCAAACAAAAACTTGATTCACATCCAGGGTTATTTCTTTTATCCGTCCGAACCTACCTCGACGACGGATCTTGGTGCTTCACGACACATGTAGTGAATCGCATCCTGGTCACCAAGCCAATCTGAACCTTTGACCTGGAGTGAACAGGTGAGCGGGGGAGTGCAGAGAAGCTTCGGTCACCATACCGTATCGTACATATGCCATCTCCAGTCGTCCTCGGTCATGTTCTACAGACACAGTTAGACACGACACGACACGCAGGAACCTCGATCAACATACGCCTAACGCAGCATTGATACCACCCTGTGCTGCTACGGTGTGACTACGAGTAGGGAAGAGTTTGGTGATACAAGCAGTGTTAAGACCCGCCTCTGCGAGACCAAAGGCAGCTCTCAGACCAGCACCACCAGCACCACTGTGAAGGTCCAGAGTTAGTTCCGAAAGGAAGTGTGTATCAGGGATACCTACACGACAATCGCATCGTACTCATGCTCGATGAGTGGGTACTTTCCCGAAGACCAGGACTGTGTGGGTTGTTATGTAGAGCTTTATGAAAGCATTGCGGGAGATGTACCTTGACCTCCTCGGCTTTTAGAGGGTTGGTCGCGACGACCTTCCTGGCGGGTAGTGTCGTAGAAAAGGAGCGCAGGTGACGGGACAGTGCCCTGGACGGGATTGTCTTTGCCAGGGACTTTCTGAACATAATTTGTAGGGAGAGAGAGCAGTCGGGAAACAGAGAGGACTACTACTATACGTCCGGTCAATCACGGCGCGCGTGAAAGTTTCCGCATATGATTTCCCATGCAGGCGTCTGACTAAATTGCTCCCATCACAAATCCAAACGATCAAAAGACTATCCGAACTACAGTATCCGAGTACAATGATGTCTACTTGAGCACACCGAGCGGGTCGTGCTGCAGGCCCGGCGTATGTGGCGATGGATCGACCACGACAGCTGGTTGATTCGACGCAGCCGACCGGCGCGAATGTGAAGCATTTCCACCCTCCGACACTCGTTGGAAAGGATTGTTGGCGGATACTCGCACGGGAGCCCGTGGTGGTATCGCCGCGCGCGAATTCGACGGGGCACCCGAAGACTGTAAACGACTGTGACTGCCACTGGCAACCATCGTACGAGCTCCATTGCCCGATGTCGTGGATATAAACCCACGCAGACTTTCGTTGACGGATGACGGGATAGAGAGGTTCGGCGTATTTCGGCGATTATCGAGAGAGTGTGGTGAACCAGCACTACTATTCAACCTTGCAATCTCCCCAGCACTTGCGAAGGAATGCGGGTGTTCTCTTTCCTCCCATCGCTTTCTGAACTCCTCTATCCCCCAGAGCCGGCGCTCGTCGACCTCAGTGACTTGTCCGTTAAGGACGTCCCGTACATAGGCAAGAGATTCCACAGATTGCTTCTTTTGGTCCCTTCGATGGTCTTCATCCGTTTGTTCATCCACCTCTCGATCGAGTAAGTCCAAAATCCAGGTGACAGCCTCTCCGAGATGCTTGTTCTGTTGTCGAAGTTCTGCTAATTCGCGTGCGGACTCGAATTCACTTCGGTGGTCAAACGCCGACCTCTCTGTCGGCGTTCGTTCATCGAGCAGAGGGTATGAGGAAATCGAAGACGACCCAAAGGATGGAGGACGAACGAGAGTTGAAGCCAAATCGGGAAGATTGCGCTGTACGAGTGCTGGTTTAGCACACGTTAATCGGAAGCACTTGATGGAACGATCTCACTTTTAGCTCAGACACAGCATTCATGACAGTCTTGTTGATGCCTAAACTCTCTCCGCGATCTAACAGCCCACGTGCAATAAGCTCGGGAAAGCCAAGCTGAAACGAAGGCTGCTGGCGAAGACCACCTTCTGGAGGGCTTCCTGATATGTGTTCCGAAGAAGACGAGTGGTGCACTCTCTCGATGGGGCGAGCTCTTCGTCGGGAGACTGTAGGGGGATCCGGAACCTCGAGGGGAATATTGAGAAGATTGCGATTTTCGACAGCCAGTGATGCACCAGCGGCTGGTGTGTGAAGTATCTCCAACGCAGTCGCCTGGCGGATGAGAAGCTGTATGTGATGCGGAGCGCCTTCTTCGGGGGTTGGACAAGGTGGATATCGTAGGAGATGCATGAGCTGGGTGCTATCGTCTGATGGTATGACTAGACAGGCCGATCAGCAGACCGACGATCGGCTCAAGGTCATACACTTACGCTTAGTTCGAATGCGTATCAGCATTGCAACACACGTCCATTGCACGATCTCGGAGATAGGAGACGAGCTAGCAAACATCCCATCCCACAACATCATCGCCTCGCTCATTGGGAATTCGCGCGTAAACAGTAAACGGAGCCATCGTCTTCATTGAACCGTACCACATGTCAGCAGGAAGAAAGTAAGGCAAATCGCCGACATACAATCCATAAATCTGAGGCTCGACACCCGCAGACCGCATTGCGTCGTTCAACACGGGATCGACAGACTTCAGGAGTGTGCCTTGAATATTGTTACATGTCTGGATAATCGGGGATATATAAGGCTTGAGGCTGATTTGTCCGCGGGAAGCTGGGGAAGGGACCGGCTCTCGCCATTCATACCAGTGGGAGATGCTGCGCATCAATGCGGAGAACAATGTCCAAGCATCAGCGGCAACCCATGATCTAGAGCACAACTCAGAGAACAAAGGGTCTGGTCCAGATGTCTCCGGATGTTCCGGTATGGAGTCGAAATCTATAGCCAAAGACGTCATTCAATCTCAAAAGGCGAGGGGAGCAAGAACACCTAAGGCGAATTGTCAGAGAGAAACTCACCGATAGTGTAGTACAGAGGCGCAAGCAATTCGTGCATGCCTTGCCGATACCCAATGTCCGGGTGCATTACAGAATAAAGGAACAGAACATTCGTCAATTGATGTTGCACATCCTCGTTTCGGAAATAACCCATGTCTGGAAATCTACGTATACAGAGGTGATCGTACACAGCTCGGGCATGCAGACTTGAAGAAAATCCACTCACGTTCTCTCGACGTCCTGCTGGATCGTCTTTCGAAGATCTACTGCAGCAAACCACTCTTTCCAAGGATTCTATCGGCGCTAGACGGTGAGCGAGACTTGGCAGAATAAATGCGCATACATCACATACCTCGTCGTGCAAACTCAACGGATTGTTCGTCTCCAAGTCCGTCGGAGGCTGTCTACTCCGTCTCGGGATCGTAAGGCCTGGTACAACGAAACTCTCGTCATAGCTCCCATCTGGCGCCCTCATCTTCTCGAGCAGCAATTCCGAGAACTGTTTCCGGGACTTCCGCAGAAAGTTGATGGGCACGTTTGGCACTTCATTGGGCGGACGCTCCAGTGGCTCGTCTCTCAGGAGAAACAACTGTCAGAACACTGATCTGAGAATACTACCCAACAAATGAGATCTCTGCGCGATGAAAGACTCGCCTTCCATGTTAGACTACGCCCTGGTACTCCGATAGCGTCTTCTGAGGGACGGAGGAGCTGCCCTTGGCCCACAGTATCCCTGAGTTTGGAGAGGCTGAATCCACTATGAAAAAGTTGCAGGTAGACATGGCTGTTGACAGTTGACGTGAACGTCTGATCAATGCTCGACGTGATTGTGTGCAGACGCACTGGGTCAACCGCGTCGCAGGTCGCGCAACGCGTTCGGCCATTGCAGATCTCTTGGAAGTATGAGGCAACTACGGTTGGATATGAATGATCTCGGCGACGTGCTAGTCAATTAGTGAGCTAGTCCAAATCGAGTCTTCCAGACGGGAGCATGATTGCACTGTTACTTTCGAGACGCTCAAACTGAATTCACGAGGCGTTTCATACGTTCAGAAAGAAGAAAAAAGAAAAAGAACATTCAATCTAAATGCGCTGTATAACGTACAAGCTGCGGTGTATGATTATTTGATGGAATACAACATACTATCACGATGCAATGAGATCAAAGAATGGGATGCAACCGAAGCCGACAAGAAACGAGTCCTTTAGTCAACCTCTTCCACACTGGGGCCGTCCTCAGAAGCACCGGGGAAACCGCCAGGTGCACCACCACCAGGGAAGCCACCGGGTGCACCGCCTGGGAAGCCGCCAGGAGCACCCCCTGCCCCTGCAGCACCGTAGAGTTTCTGCATGATGGGGTTGGCGACACTCTCGAGTTCCTTCTGCTTCAACTCGTACTCCTCCTTGGAAGCTTCTTGCGAGTTCTCAAGCCATGAGATGGTCTCGTCGACTGCAGACTGGAGTTTGGTCTTGTCAGCAGCTTCGAACTTGTCAGCAAGCTTTTCGTCCGTGACTGAGTTGCGGAGGTTGTATGAGTAGGACTCGAGACCGTTCTTGGCAGCAATACGAGCAGCAGCGGCCTCGTCCTCAGCTAGTAAAGATAGTTAGGATCTTGTGTAATTCGAGGAGACAATACGAGGCTTACCCTTGTATTTCTCGGCTTCGTCGACCATGCGCTCGATCTCCTCCTTCGACAAACGACCCTTGTCGTTGGTGATGGTGATACGGTTGGACTTGCCGGTGGTCTTGTCCGCAGCGGAGACGTTCAAAATACCGTTGGCATCAATGTCGAAGGTGACTTCGATCTGAGGAACACCACGAGGTGCGGGAGGAATACCAGAGAGCTCGAACTTGCCAAGCAGGTTGTTGTCCTTCGTCCGCGCACGCTCGCCCTCGTAGACCTGGATCAACACACCAGGCTGGTTGTCGGAGTAGGTCGAGAAAATCTCAGACTTCTTGGTGGGAACGGTAGTGTTGCGCTTGATGAGAGCGGTCATGACACCACCGGCAGTCTCGATACCGAGGGACAGAGGAGCAACATCGAGAAGGAGAAGGTCTTGAGTCTTCTCGGAGGTGTCACCGGAGAGGATAGCGGCCTGAACGGCAGCACCGTAGGCAACGGCCTCATCGGGGTTGATGCTCTTGTTGGGCTCCTTGCCATTGAAGAAGTCGGAGACGAGCTTCACGATACGGGGAATACGAGTGGAGCCACCGACCAAGACGATATCGTGGACGTTGCCCTTGTCAATCTTAGAGTCACGGAGGACCTTCTCGACGGGCTCGAGGGTGCTGCGGAACAAGTCCTGGCACAACTCCTCGAAACGAGCACGGGTGAGAGAAGTGTAGAAGTCGATACCCTCGAAGAGAGAATCGATTTCAATGGAGGTCTGGGTGGCGGACGAGAGGGTACGCTTGGCACGCTCACAAGCGGTACGGAGACGACGGAGGGCACGGGGGTTGGAAGAGAGGTCTAAGTTCACGATCAGTATTTTGGTATCAAGTATTATAGCGGAGTAACTTACCCTTCTTATTCTTACGCTTGAACTCTTGGACAAAGTGGTTGACAAGGCGGTTGTCAAAGTCCTCGCCACCCAAGTGAGTGTCACCAGCGGTGGCCTTGACTTCGAAGATACCCTCCTCGATGGTCAAGAGCGACACATCGAAGGTTCCTCCACCAAGGTCGAAGATCAAAACATTGCGCTCGCCGGAGACCTTCTTGTCAAGACCGTAAGCGATGGCGGCAGCGGTCGGTTCGTTGATAATACGGAGGACGTTAAGTCCGGAGATAATGCCGGCGTCCTTGGTGGCCTGACGTTGAGAGTCGTTGAAGTAGGCGGGAACAGTGACGACGGCGTTGGTAACGTTGTATCCCAAGTAAGACTCGGCAGTCTCCTTCATCTTGAGGAGGACCATGGAAGAAACCTCTTCAGGAGACTACGCCAGGCGCATTAGTAACCGCGGATTTCAGAAAATCGATGGATCACTTACGAATTCCTTGGTCTCGCCACGGTATTCAACGGATACGTACGGCTTGCCAGCCTTGCTGAAGACCTTGAAGGGGAAGTGCTTGATATCGGACTGCACTTCGGCATCGTCAAACTTGCGGCCAATGAGACGCTTGGCATCGAAGACACTGAGAGGGGCGTAAGCCACCGAGCGGATAAGATAAAAATGAACGGACATACGTGTTGTGGGGGTTCATGGCGACTTGGTTCTTTGCGGCATCACCGATGAGACGCTCGCTCTCGGAGAAGGAGACATAGGAGGGTGTCGTGCGGTTACCCTGGTCGTTGGCGATGATCTCAACTCGATCGTTTTGCCAAACACCGACACAGCTAAAAGAGAAAAAAAATGAGATCGTGTGTTGAAGAGAAAACGGACGGCGAGACTTACGAGTAGGTCGTGCCAAGATCGATACCGATGGCTTTTGACATGTCGGATGTGTTTTAAGAGATGAATGTAAGAGTTGGGTGAGCTCGTGAGGAGAAGGAATGAGACAGAGGGGAGCTAGCGGTTGAGATTTATATACAGAGTGATATTCTGTGTCATTCCAGCACCTTCTTTCGTCCTTCTAGACGGTTCTTTCCTGACGTAGTAAGATTAGATAATGAAAACATACCTCGCCATCTAAAATATTTATGTTCTAGCATATTCACGCCCGTTCTCGCAGAGAAAATGCGTACTGTACTATCCTTGCAGCTAAAACGTTGGTGCTGTCCAAATATCTAGCAGGAATGTATGTGTACCGTAACAAACGCAATGGGTAAAATCCAGATGGCATGCATGATCATCAACATACATGCTCCGTGGGGGAAAAAAGAAACAGCACGACCCTGTTTTTCGGTCAATGCAAGAAGTGGGGGTAGCACACAAAGAAACAAAAGGAAACTAGGCTGGAGTCTGTCGTAAAAGGTCATGAATCTCGGTATTTAAAACTAGCAGCACACATGTAGAAAGCAGGTGTCCACCAATCCGATTTTCACGCTCCGTTTGTGTGCGGTCCAATGCCAATCGTATCTTCTAGGCTACGGTGGGCTTGGAGATCACGAATGACTGACGGATCGACTGACAATCGAGGGTAAGAATCCGCCATTCGTCCCCATGTGATGGATGGAATAATTACCTGGCAAGACACTCTTCCTCCGAACATGGGGACTGAGTGAAACGGGTGAATGTTCGCTCCCAACTTGAGGGTACTCGCGCTGTAGTAGGTCATAAGTACGCGTTCTACACTCTCTTACTGTATGCACGAACATCCAAGCCAGGGTCCGCCATAGGTACCCTCTCGATTCCGCCCTCGTCTAACTCTGCGGGCATCTCACCGTCAATTGACACGGCGTTCAACTCCATCGACAACTCCAAAATGTCAGAGTCATCGCCAACAATCGGCGGCGGAGGCGGCAGTCGTTCGATTTCCCTGAATCCCTTGGGAAGCTTCCCGTTAGCATTTTGCATTGCCTTTTCGCGAACTTTTTGCCACTCCTCATATCGGTCGACCGCGTGTTGTTGCTCGCTGTAAGCCGTATGATCAGCACGCTGACGTCGATTAGGAAACGGTAGAGTGAAAACTGACTCGATTTTACGTTGTTTGTATTGTTGCAATGTCGTGTCAAATAGTTCGGGATTGATTTCCATGAATAATTTGAGAGCATTGTATACCATCCCGTGTATTGTCCTGCGGTGTCCGTCGAATCCAATCATCCTTGACAACCAGAGAGCTTACCGATTCCAATGGGACTTTGAGTTAGTGTATAATGCAGGGAAGACAATTGGCAAGAGAATGGCCAAGTTGTCGCTCATGAGATTGACAACATATTCGTTGTTCCAGTACAACAGCGCCCGCTCGGCGACTTGGAAGTGTTGGCTGTTGATACACCTCGCAAGTTGCTGGAACAAGGGAACTTGGATCTTCTGGAATTCGGCGGGATCCGTGACGTCCAAGACTTCTTCGACCTCGTTCAAAAACATAACTTCCTTTGGCGAGTTGACCTTTGGCCAGTACTTGAGCAACCCAAGCATAACTTCTTCAGCGAGTGACGGGTCCTTTTCCAAGAACTGAACGACACAGTAGGCCAGCTGAGGATGATAGAGTGCTAGACTCTTGACTTTGTGAAGGGGGACGAGGACTCGGGTCAAAAAGGTCTTGTGCTCCTCCTTGAGAGGCAGCGCAAAACCGTTGATGATCGAGCCCAAAATCTCGAGGAGCTCTGCAATCCCGTTGTGCCGCTCCGACTCGTAGATGAAGTGGTAGAAGACATTGCTTATGGAACGACGAATGAATGCGCGAAGATTGAGGAATTTGCCATATATACGATGGAGTGTTGTCTTGAGAAAATCGCGTTCCCTCGGGTCTTCGGAGTCAAAGAGTTCAAGAAGATTGATTACGAAAGTCTGATCGATGTATCGTTTTGCGAGATTCGTATTGAAGTCAGGGCTTTCAACAAATCGGAGGAAAAGTTCGTAGACAATCTGAAGATGAGGCCATGCGAGTTCCAGGACGGGTTCGTCTTCTTCCGGGTCAAACGCGTCTCCGGTGGGATTGACCGGAGGGGGTATAGAACGAAAGAGGTTGACAGAAAACTGAAGGGAATAAGCGATGGCAAAGTTGGAAGACGGATGGGAGGCTTACCATGTTGACAACCTCGGGGTATATGTTATCGGTGATGACACCTCGTTGAGTGGTGATATATTCGAGCATCTCGTGCAAGGTCTGCGCCTTAATTTGTTTACCTTTGAGCTCCGAGCTCGCGTCATTGAAGTCGAATAATACATGACATTGGTTGAGTTTCTTGACGAATAGCTGGGACCTTTCCGAGGGAGGCACCTCTAATGGGAAGTCCGGTCAATGAGAGGGTAAGATGAAAGGAAGGAGAGCGAACCCGAAAAGGGGGCAAGTCGTTCGATCTCGACCCTTTCAGTGACGACGAAGCGACTGCTGCGTTGCTTGCGTGGGGGTTTTCCGACGATAGGGATGGTGTCACGAGGGCCTGAGCGCAAACGGCTGAGGGTGTTCGCACGAGGAGGAGTGGCATTTGATCCTGAGATATCTAGGCCCAGAGAAGTGCGTTCAGGAGATCCAAATTGACCTGATCTGGGTGCAGGATCAGGCGCAGGATCAGAACTGACGACGACGATTGGAGGGATCGGAGAAGACTGGGAAGCATTGTACCTGCGGTCTTGAGCAGAAGCTGAGGCTGAGGAGCGGTTGTAGGAGGATTGTGCCTGGGACGTAAGGGAGTGGTTTGTCGTGTTGTTGACAGACGTGCCTGGTAGGGTTTGTGAGGGCACAGGTTGAGGGAGAGGTTTGGCGGTATTTGGAGGGGGAGGCGGGGGCGCTGTAGCAGGAGCAGGCTGCGATTTGGATTCTTTCGTCTTTGTGGAAGCGGAGTCCTGAGAAGTCTTCCTGAGCTATAGACGAAAAGTTAAGATAGTGAGTGGATTGAGATGGGCTGAGAAAACGCACGAAAGATTTCTTGAGACCCTTCATGGCAGATACGACAGCAGCGCGGATGTCTGCAGTTCTTGATGGATCTGTGCCAGGGTTTAAATTCGCTCAGAGTTTGCTGTGGACAGTTCTGTTGTGACGGGATCGATGAACACCACCCGGCGTGATCAAACGTCACAAACGGTCACGTCACGCACTACAACAACCAAGTCTGTGACTGAACTGTGTCTCTGCTGTGTTCTACAGTGGTACGTTGGCGAGTGGTCGACGGATTTGAGCGAGCTGAAGTTATCTAGATTGCCAAGTATTGAAGTTGTGCTATTGCAGTTTTGTTTCCTTTTTTGACGATCCAGCCTGAGACTCGCAACCGTTGCAGCCGAGGTGTTCCAGCCAAGTTGCAGCAATCACTTGCACCTCTTCCCTTTCCTCTCTCCCTCTCCATCCCTTCTCCTTTCCAAACCTGATGGCTGGTGAGTCTCCCCCTCACACCCTCCTCATTATCGCTCACTTCTCTAGCCATATATGCCGTCTATACCTCTCCAACGCACCCGCCCGTGCCAAACCACCTCCCAACACTTGTCGTCACCCCACACGGTACATTGTCATCATATTTATTAGCCGAGAATCTCTTGACACCAACCCCAACCAGGCCAGCCATCAAACATCCTTTACTCCTACCTACACACAAACTATGTCCGTCTTTCTTATCATTCCGTCCTTCCCCCTTCTCATCCCCACACAGAACACCGAGAACTACCTCTTAACACCTTCCCCACAGGGTGACCTCTGCGTCGCCAAGCTCTTTCCACCTCGTCAAAATCCAGCTGCTAAATCCTCCGCTTCTGACCCTGGTCACTCCACCCCGTCTGCGTCTCGTGTCGTCCGCTGCGAAGCTTCTCGCAACCTTAAGTGGTCTATCACTAACACTGGTGTCATTTCTCCTATTTACAAGCTCTCCCTCCCTTCCCCTGACTCTCCCGATCTTCCTCTCTTCCAAGTCTCAAAGCCAAACCCTAATGCTGCCTTCTGGAGCATGTTCTACTTTGCTTATGCAGGCCATAACATACCCCCAAAGCGCATCGAGTTTGGAAAGATACAGAAGAACCCACCCGGTACCAACGGTGGCGGAACTAGGATAAGCATCACTGGAAAAACCCCCGAAGAAAAGGCCGTATGGCAGACCCTGGGAGAGGGCAATGAAGACTGCGTCGAATGGGTCGTCCTCTGCGCGGCACTCAATCTGCTAGAGTAAGTTCCCCACCGCTTCTCTTGCCGCTGCTCCCATTTTTGATATCGCTTTCGCGTCCATCTGCTCGCTTCCATTTCTGTAGCGATGAAATCGTAAAGGCCGCCGAGAAAAATCCCCCACCACCTGCTCCAATGCCGAACGGTACACCTGCTCCAGGTGGACGCCCCGCGCCTGTTGCACTCCACGACCCGGGCCCAGCTTCCGGTCCCGCCGGCCAGCCACGTCAAGGTCCCCCATCTCGGCAAGGTCCCCCGCGAGGCGTGCCCCCTCCACACGGTCAACCTGGTATGGGACCAGCACCTGGACCAGGTGGTCGTCCAGCCCAGGGATTCCCACCCTCGCGAGGTTTTGCCCCCGGTCAGGGTTCTCCACCAAATCCAGCTGTCCCAGGAGGCTACCCTGCGCCTTCGCAAGGCTACGGTCCTGGACCGGGAGCGCGCGCCCCTCCACCTGGGCAGCGTCCAGGAATGCCTATGGGTATGCCGCCAGCTGGTGGCCTCCCACAAGGTATGGTCGCTGGTCGCATGCCTCCCCAACAAATGCCCCCTCTTGGTCAACAACCACCGCTTCAGGGTGCTGTTCCCAGGAGATTCTAGTCGTCCCCTATTGACGGACTGCTCGTTGATTGGTTTGTATACCACGTTGGAATGCTGGGTTCCTTTTCCACTTCTCTAGTGTTTCTGCCCCTTTCACAGTGTTCGGCTCACATTTATTTGATTTTAGTTTGACGTCAGCCTTATTTTTTTTTTCTTGTGGTCCTGCTTTTCTCAATTATTCAGCAGTGCTGGACAGTCTGGTCACTCGGCCCAAGAGAGCACATGGGGTGCACCGTTCTCCATGAACGATGCTGTAAGATACTTATCTCGAATTCACGAACGATGCAATCATGTTTTACCAATGTCTCATTATGTTTTGATTGTAGACTAGGTGGTATATCATCACTGACATGAGAACTAGGTCATTGTCCTACGACACGCTGCATGTCGTCTTACTCGTCAAATTATCGTCGACGAGGGGGATTTGACGCAGATTGTACAAAGAACGTGCAGCTCCAATCAGTTCTTGATGAGTTTTTCCAGGGCGTCCATGGAATAAGCTGCGAGCATATCTTTAGCCCACAATCAACATGTATCAGACACCACGAGCTTACATTTTGGCCTCTCAAGCGGCAGGCCCAAAGCTACATAGCATGATCACATCAGTACTTATAGTTACAATCAGAAGGAAACGGTGTGAAAACTGACCTCGTGCCCACACAAGTTGGGTTACAGCTCCCAGAGCTGCGGGAGTCAATGAGCCTCAATTGGCGGAAGCAACAATCAAACGATCTCACCTCTCGATACACCGAAGATAACGGTGTAGTACTTGATTGAAGGGGAAAGTCAGAACGATACTAGCGAATCAGGCATACGGGGATACCTTGAACTCGGTCAGACCATAATGGTACAGCACGCATCCTATCAACCGGACTCAATTAGAAGTGATAGGATTTCACTTGAAATGGACATACCAGACGTGGCATCGACGTTAGGGTAGGGGTTCTTGGTCTATCAGATACTGGAGTTAGGAGACGCACGAAGACTAAATCCATCGAGCCTACCTTGCCGTGTTCCTTCAAGACGTCAGGAGCAACCTCGGCAGTCTAGACCAAGTTAGCGATAGCTTGGAATACATGGCGGAATTATACCTTCTGGACAAGCTGGATAATGGGGCTTGCTTGGAGCTCAGGACGGCCCTTGCAGAATTCTTGAAGCGCCATGAATCGAGGATCAGGGTTGCGAAGGACACCATGACCATATCTGGGAGAGCATACAGCGGTGTTTGATCGGAAGGTTGCTAACACCTACCCTGGGACAACTTGTCCGCTCTTCAGAGTCTTCCAAAGGTAATCTTTGATGTTCTCGTGAGTGATGTTGTCGCCAATCTCCTTCTGCATGGCCATCTGCCATCTCAACACCTCCTGGTTGGCAAGGCTAAATAGCGGTTAGTCTAAGTATGGGGCCCATCAGCACACATACGCACCCGTGAAGAGGTCCGGCGAGGGCATAGAGTGCAGCAGAATAGGAAATGTAGGGGTCGGCGAGTGTCGAGCCAACCAGGTCTAGATTCGAAATGAGATGCACTTCTGCTACGGACAGGGTTGGCACATACGAGCCGTGTGCGCAGAGGCATTTCCACCCTCGTGATCACCATGTAGAGCGATATACAGACGGAGGTACTCAGTCAAGTGCTCGTTGTGCCCGAATCCGAGCATGTTAGAATAGTTCCCTGCCAAACATTCACACCATAACTATATGATTATTGAGGGAGACCTACCGACGAGATCCAAGTTCTTGTTGACAGGGGCCATAGACTTCTCTGGGTGGTACACATTGTGATATATGCGCGCGGCCAAGGCAGGCAACTTGGCGACGAGGTCCAAGCAGTCCTCGAGCGCGTATGACCAATACTCGCTCTTCTTCATGCCGCGTTCATATGCCGCCTGGAACTTACTGTCATGATTCAAAGCAGCAACACCCATACCTAGTTGGGTCATAGGGTGGAGTGTCTTCGGAAGCCTATAGGTAGTGGCGTCACAATTTTCCGAGGAGTGCCAAGGAATCAATCACTCACGAATCAATAAGCTTTTCAACAAATACAGGCAGATCACCTTTCTCGGCTAGTTCTGCCGAGAGTTGATTGCTCTGGTTGGCAGACGGGACCCGACCGGTAAGTAAGAGCCAAAGCATACTCTCGGCAGTCATTTCTTTGCCCTCATGTGCCGGTGGGAGAACCTTTTGGCAGTCAGGAATAGTAAGTCCGTGAAAGCGAATGCCCTATATCACGAGATGGTGAGTACCCAAGTCAGATCAGACTAGAAGAGATGACTGACCTCATTGGGATCAAGCACAGACGCTTCCCAAAGCATCGCCTTGAGACCTCTCATACCACCGATGATGTTCTCCACCTGAAGCCACGTCAAGAATTATAAAAGCGGCATGGTGCATTGTACTACCTTGACATCGCCGACGACTGTCTGGCTATGCTCGGCTTTCTATAATCACGACAAAATGGAGTCAGAAGAAGCATATTCCTGGTTGGACATAGACTGACGAGCTTCTTGAGCTGATCCTGCTTTGCCGGAATGACCTCCTGAAGAGTCTCTCTGAGAGACTGCGTGAAAACCCACGTCAGACGAAATAGGCAGGTGGTCGTACACGCTGAGCATACCTTGGTAGAAGCCCAGCGACGGGATCCATTAGCAACGTTTTTGGAGAGAGTCTGTGCGCTGCGTCCGAACATGCTTAAACAAGTAGGTCTGAGTGGGAAGACGAAAAATGAGCGAAATTGCGAGCGAGGAGGGTTTTTATCCAACCTCGGTAGGGTAGAATCGGCTCGACCGGACGCCGCTTTCGGCGTTTTCGGAAGATGACCGGAGTCAAACACAGACAAAGGACGGGCTTGTAAGACGACACGTCGCTAACTGTGGCTGTCAGTCTGACACCAACGTACCATGGCTTCGGTGCTCGTCCCCGTCTTGTACATTGGCATAGTCATATCAAGTCTGCTCATATTCTCTCATTTCTATAGAAAACGGAACGCAGGTATATACATTTTCTTGTTCGCTGCTTCGATATATGTGAACTCCTCACAGGCAAGCTATACGCACCGTACTTCCCCTCACATCCAGACCGTGATGTCTATGTCACGCTGCTCCAGAAGTCGGACCCGCCAGTGCATGAAGCGCTCCTCAAGGCTGCGCTCGTCAGGCGCGCCATCACAGACGTCACCCGCGTCGTGAAACTCCGTGAGGACAAACCAGCACTCCAGAACCTCCTCCAAAAAGGCGCAATCGGCGATGACTTGTGGAACAGTCTACTTCAAGCAGAGAAAGAGCTCGAAGCAGAAATCATGGATGTCGTTGCCGAGGCGAACACATTTGTTGATGGCTGGGGTACAATCATCTTCCAAACCGCTGGCGAGATGATCGCGAACGAGAAGATGCGTGGCGTTTTCGAGGCAACAGCAGCAACGAGGGCAAGCAAACGTGAGATTTTTGAAACGTCTGGTATTCGTCCCCTCTTATACTGGTCTCCAGAACAAAAATACGGCAAAATTGGCCAAAATATCGACCTCCCATCAGTGCAACCAATCATGATGGCTGGACAACCACCCCCACCAGGGACGCCAGCAGCTGCAATGTTCGCCGCGGCACAGGCTCAAGCGCAGGCACAACTCAGAGCACAAGCGCAGGCGCAGGCTCAACAATCACCAGCGCGCGCAGTTACACCCATACCAGCAACACCCGGCAAGCCTACGAACGGTCTCGCTCCACCAAATCCTGGTCGCGCAGAAAGCGTTGTGTCTAGCGACGGTGAGGCAGAACCATCGCAATCTCCGTCAAAATCCGTAAGTCCTCAGACCTCCCCTCTTCATCTCCCCTGACCGTTTCCCAGCCGAGGAAGAACAAAAAACGGAAGTAGTTGATGGTTGGTACAGACATTCTTGATACCTACGACATCCTTCATAATGCATATTTTGTTCCATTGGACTTGCAATCGCCTGATCTCTCGCAAGCATTGAGAGTTGGAATCGAATTGGAATTGAGTCAGAAAAAAAAGTACAATGCGTAAGATTAAGAAGACCATACGTCGAAACACGATCCAATCGAGCCGGACACGTTTACAACTACACAATCAACCTCTGATAACTATAGCTTTCTCGCCTGCGCCAGTTCTCGTCTTTCCCGACTTGTCGACATGTTCAAGACCGAGGACATCATCCGGCGCAAACTTGTGATCAAAGATGATGTCCTCTGGAAGCAAGGTCAAACACGGCAAACGAATTACACGCTGTGGCACTACTCACCATCCTCAATATAAGATGGCTGCTTGAATGTGGAAATTTGAATGAGGGCAAATCTGTACTTTGCAATGTCTTTGTCTGAGACACCTAATCGTGCTTGTAGACGTTTCTTCGTGTCTGCGAATTTTTCGTGCTGTGGGAAGGGTCGACATAAAACACAATTATGTTTGTTAGTGCGCGAAAGACACGCACAGGTTTCACAACGAAGCGGAATGGTACACCATGTGTCCGCACGACCTCTTTCTGGAAGTGGAAGACACTTATGATCTTCTCATGTTCATCAGCTTCCAGCTCGTCTCGCGGTATTTCCTGTAAATAGCTCTGTCTGTGCATTCAACAATGGGACACGATCCCACACACCTCTGCGTATAGTTCCACTGGGTCAGGAATATTCCCGATCATCTCCGAACCCGTGAACTCTTTCTGCGTCTTTCCGTCCTTGGACACCTCGAACACACGAATCTTCCCGGTGCCTTCTGGTGTCAGTGTCACTTGTTTGGCGAGATGATCAGCCAGGTCATGAACCATGCTCGTCTTCGGTAGGAGGAAGGGGAATGACGCCTCTTCCTTGTTGTGAATGCCCGTCCAGATGATCTTTAAACTTCGCTTCGTCTCGAGCTCGACGATACTGACTTCCAACTTCTCATACAGAATCACGGTCGTCGTTGGAGTTATGTAGCTTGTGCCCATAATTTCTGCTATGCTCTGGTTAAGAGAGCGCTTGAGAATGGCCTTGGGAGAGCCGTTGGTAGCGTGCGTCGTCGTGAAACGAAGTTTGATGTGATCATGCCGCAAGTACTCGCCCACTTTTTGAGACATCTTCAGACGTGTCAGTGTAAAACGGCTAGAGTGGTAGACGGAGAGCACGCACGATATCGTAGTTGTGCTTCTTGCTCAAAATTAGACTGAACTCGGGATGGTCGTGATCTGGCTCTTCAAATTTCGGGCGGAAGATGATCATCACGCGGTTCTGCAAGAAGTCATAGAACTGTATGGGATTCGAGGAGAGGCCCTGGCCCTCGAGATCATGGATCCTAGTAAACAACATGCATGAGTTATGGTGTCCATCGAAATCAAGTGAAATTACGGACTCTTTCTCAGACTGTTCGACCTGGAAACAGATAACGTCTCCGTCCTGGATCTCGCTCTGAGCAAATGTCAGCTTCTGTTTCATGAGCTCAATCATGCCGGGTTTGATTTCCTACGCAAAATGAGACGTCAAATGCTTGCAGAATCTTAGGAGATCGTACCTCATACAACTTCAGAGGTGTTCCAGGTGTCCACCGCATGCGTTCATTGATTGTCGGGTGGAAATCTTGAACTTTGGTGTTTCGAGAGACGTATACCTTTCCGGCACCATACAGTGTCTGTTTGGACGTGTCGAAGTGTTTAAGGAAAACCATGATACAACCTGAAGGGAGCTCAGGCTATAACCATAGCATTAGGCACCAGACAAGCATCTTGTGAGGTATAATCCAACATACCTTGGTCGGGTCGGGTATCACGTCAAGGTAGAGGCGAAGATCGTTTTGCCGCGCTGCCATGTTGTTACGAATAACTTCGACAGCTGTAGGACAGCATGAGCATACATACGCAACGAAACATATGCACGAATACACGCATACTTAATGTAGGTTCATTCTCAGGGATATGCGTATCGGGCCGAACAGTCTTGTTTTGTCGGTTGACCAGGACCCATAGCCGAACCTTATTGTCTAGAAGATTGAAGTGGCTGGCAACGCGCGACTTGAAGAGACTGTACGTCTCCTGTTTGAGAACACGGAAGCTGGGCAAGTCTGAGGGAGGCCAATGCTTCTCGTCAAACGTAGCAAGGTCGAAGCCTTCGTGTTGGGAGAAGGTCTCATCGGTGATGACCTTGGCAGTTAGGAATAGATGTTGCTCCTCGCGTTCTCTCTTCTTGGCCTCGACCTGGAGACGTTCCTCATCCAGCCTTCGCTCTGAAACCAAGTTAAGAGGCGCATGGAAGAACAAAAAAACACATACTGAGATGGGTTGGTGTATCTTCCTCCTTAAAGGGCGATAGTATCTCGTCGATCGCGGACTCGCGGACGTATACCAGCATGTAAGCGTTCGTGAAGCGCTTCATGGCACGGACCTGATTGCGCTGCAGTGGCTGTGGAACGCCGTTCAATGGTTCGCCGCCATAGTTCTCTTCCAACACCTCGCGATCTGTCACAGGGGTCACACGGTCATCGTCGAACTTGAGCCATCTCGTCTCCCGATCAGGCTTAATCAGGGCAAAGTAGTGACCGCCGTTGACGTCACCGGAATGCACCAGGACACCATGTAGCTTGTAGACCCAGTTCTCGGACTTGGTCGGACCATCGTCAATGAATTCTCCGAGGTCGATCTCGAAGGGAAACTCGTGGCGATCGTTGATCTTCAGAGCGAATACATTGAGGGGCAAGCAAAAAAAAAACGGACATTCGCTCTTACCTTGACCATGGCATCACGCTGGATGTCGTATTCGAAGCGCTTCAGTTGAAGATGAAGCACTGGTGGAAAAGACTCGAATACGAAACCCTTCTTAGCGTCCTGAAGGCCATAACCCTCAGCATGGTACTTGTTCTCGCCCTCCATCATCTCCACAGCGACGAAATACTTGAAAGACTCGTAGAGATTCTTCATCCCCTTGACGTTCAGTTGGATATCTTAAGATAGAATAGTATGAATGTGCGACATGTAACACCATCGAAAGAGGCTGACCCTTGAACTCTTCAATTTTCGAAGATTCGTAGTCGACGTTGACACACTTGATATAGCTTTTCATTTTGCCCACGAAGAGCTTGGCGATAGCACCCTCTGCTTGTGTGCCCTATGCATGCTATGTTAGATACGCAGGCTAGAAGAGGACAATCGAACCTTCATCTTCGACTCCAGGTTATCTTGCAGTACCCGGTTGAATTCTTGTACATCGTGTTGATAAAACGAGTCATTGGACTTCCATCCGAACGACTTTGTTAGCTCCGTTGTCCCTGTCAAAGTTTGAGCAGACCATCACCACACGTACTGAAATACTGACCAACGGGTTGGTCCGAGGTCTGTAGATGGTAAAACACCCGTTGCAATGCAAGGGAAACACTCTCCGTGGGGTGCTCATCCTCAGTAGGGATTTGGTACACAGCCTGTTTGTTGATGTTAGCAAACGCTATTCTTACGCCACGCCACCGGGGACTTGCCTTTCTGAAGTATCGTGTGCAATACAATGATTGAAGGAGAGAATTCATATAACATGTTGCGCCCTGATTTTTCAAGCCAACATATCCTGTCTCCTTCTTGGAATCGTAACTAGACGGATAAGCATGAGCACCACGAAGTACAAAAAGGGGGGAGTGGCTTACTTGACAAAGTTATGCCACAGCACGCCGGTGGGATCGTCAAGTACTCGAACGTACACGGTTACATCGGCGGACTCATCCTCGATGGTTGGTCGGAGGTGACCTTCTTGAATGTTGAATAGCTTTCGTAGTTCACTGAAACGTGTAAAGCCCCAGTCGCACTCTTCGGCAATGAAACGATGGTGGGCATCTGTTAAATTGAGGGTAAGGAGTCGAATGAGACAGGGATGGAAGTTCACTCACGGCTGACGGTGTATATGGTAGGGTCATGGATGTTGGATATCACCAGAGCGAATTGAGCACATGAGTGCCAACCTTCGGGGGACTTCTTTGGGTCTGCGTAATCGAGATACACTGAGACGGTATCATTAGGGGGTGCGTTAGAGTTTCCGAAAGGAAATAAGAGTATGCGCCTGTTGGATAAGGATGTGAATTGGGGCAGTGAGGTAGAGAAAGAGAATCACCATCGGTGACCGCCACAATCAAACTCTGGACTTGTTATTCTCTTCTCGAGCTTCTTCCAATTCGACAATCTCCAACCGAACACCTTGAAATCTTTAACATCATGCCCCAAGTCTGGCATATGCTTTGCCGCAAATGCCTCGTCTAGTGGAGGGAGAATGAGACAACGGGGACAATTCATGTAGAGGATGTAAGCATACGCTCGCGGACTGATACTATGTCGTCTACGATTTCCATTGGAGGACCACCGTTCGCTTTTTCGTCGAGGATTTCCATGGTATCGCTCTGGAGGGGACGATAGTAAGAGGTGCGTGTTTGAAAGAAGGATCTGAGTGTGAGCACACCGTTATGGTCGATGGCGAACAATGGATAGGGACGAGTGTGTTGGGAGCGTTCGGAGGTTAAACGTACGGGTTAAAGTTATCGCAGAGGGTGTTGACTTGTCGCGCAGTCGATGGGAAATCGTAAGCGACCGACTTCATTGATTGCATAAGCAACCCCACCCCGTATAAATTCGCTCGTCCGTGGATCGTTGAACTTTATCCTCCAATGTCACTCCACATTCATTCGATTTCTTCCTCTCTGCGTGATGGTTTTCACTCTACACGATCCTTAGATTGTCTCGACAGGGTGACTCGATGTCACCACCAGCCTTTCCGCTGTCTACTGTCGGTAATGAGTCAAAGTCGTGTAAGATTAGGTCTATCTCTCTCTCCTGCTCTGATCTCGTCTTGAGATTCGGGAAATCAGGGGAGCAGAGTCTTTGACACCGCCGTTTGCTCTCTTTGATGGCGCGCCTATTCCATCGCGTCGTTGTCATGTATTTTGGCAGACATTCCTTGTAAATAAATATCTTTGCGGACTTGAATCCATTGAACATGAGGCGGACACGTTTCCTGCTTGCTTGGCTGTCGACCGCCCAGTTCTTGATCGGTACAGCGGGCGCTGTGATGAGGAAGTTGGTACTACCACTTCCGGGTCGCTCAGTCGAGACAGCCCAGTTGCAGCCCAGCTATGTATATGATCGTTCTTCGAACGTTCCTCCTCCAGCCGCTGACCTCGAGAGATGGATCAGAGTTGAGATCATGCAAATTGTATCCTGAGTTGTTTTCCCACCGAACCTGAACGGTTGCCTCGAGAACGTAAGCAGGAGCTTTCATAGTGCCGTAGCAATAGACCAAGTTGGGCCTCATGTCGACAGCCCGGCACTGTCTCTCCCTTTCTCCATTCCGTCTGTCTTTCACCTTCCATCCTCAAAAACTGGTTTTGTGTCTCCATTTTATCTCTCATACCAGTCATTTTGTATGAATAGTCGAAGGCGCGACGACCGCTCAGCTTCAGCAGCCGATCATTACAAGCAATGGGTCCCCACAGACAAGTATCATGACAAGTATGACTATGATTCTGACCGCCGAAGGAATCACTCCTCCACTCTGCCATCCAACCCGTACGACCAAAGAGCTTATTCAACTCAGGATACTCGATATCACGATGCGAGACAGTCTACTCGGTCCCATCGACAAGACCATTATACCTCAGCACCTCCGTCTTCCTCGTATCATCAATCGTCCGCGCCCGTTCCGTCGACGAGTAGAACCTATCAACACGCGACGAGACCATCTGCGCAGCATCCCTCATCAGGTTATCACTACCCACAACCCACTTCCTATCAACAACACACCCATCCTATGCCTGCACATCCAGTATCCACTTACCCTGTAGCTAGCTCATCTCGCAGACCGTATCCGGAAGCGCCTGATCCAAGAACTTCGAGACGTCCCCCCCCTGCTCCGATACCCCAGTCCTCATACGAGCAGGTATCCGGTGGCGAGGACATTCAGGCGTCTTCAAGGCATCCCTCTCGTGCTGTTCAGTCTTCAACGCAGCCCGCTCAGTCAACTCCAGCGAACCAATCATACTGGACACCCGCCCCGGAGATGTCCTCCCGACGCCCCAAAGATCCGCTCAAGGATCGCGAAAGGGATCGCGAAAGGGACAGAGAACGGGAGAGGGAGAGGGAGAGGGAGAGGGCGAGCACCGACGTCGAGAGAGATGGGTACAGGGAGAGGGCGAGGGCTGATCGGTACCGTGAACGTGAACGTGAACGTGAACGTGAGCGTGAGCGTGCCAGTGAGGTAAAGTACCAAGAGTATATCAGGAGCAAGCATCCGGACAGGCGGAAGGATTCTGATACGGAGGGGTTGATGTATTCCGAACAGAGGAACGCCTCCAAAGCCTCACTCTCTGGGAGAGAAGGGCACGCAACGTCTGTTCGCGAGTCCAGCAGTGGTCATAGACGACATCGGACGGAAGATGGAACGACTGTGAGTTGACTGGGCACGCTTTATATCCTTGCAAATCTCATTTTGCGTGTTAATAGTCTCGTCGAAACCAGCCTGAAAACACGCAGAATCCGATCACTTCCATGTCGGTTCAGTCTACTAGTGGGCCACCGGTAGACGGACAGCAAACAGATGAACCTCCGCCTGCCCCTGGCGTAATACCTGTTCATCTTCCACTAAAAGCCAAGTCACACCGCTCACATCGAGAGGGACGTCCATCAACTGCACAAGGTGCTCAATCTGGCAGTGACACGGAGCGGTCCACAGGGAAGGTAATTCATATTAGATCGACATACTATACCTGCGTGCTCATATTCAGCTTCAGCACCGTATGGAACGCACACCTTCGGGGCCTGCCGTGCAGCGAACCGACGGGTATATATCCAGCTCCACGAGGGATAGAGGCAACAACGAAGCGTCGAGTGGACCACGAGATGATCTGAAAAGGCTAGAGGTCAGATTGCTCACTTCATTCACTGCGCTCGCTTTCCTACTTGCATGACCATAGGCTAAGTACGGCGTACTCCAAGACACGCGGCAACCTCCGGCCCAAGTCAACGTGGACATTCCTCTCGTCACACCAGGCTTTCATCCATCCTCTTTACCAACAGAGAATCTCCTGGTTTCTGCTGTGCCGCAATTTGTCAGTATCCGCGCGGGCCAGGGCCCTTCTGACCCGCAGGCGTACGCCGCGCATTTTAAGTCATCAGCGATTTCACATTCAGATGCTCCACAGGATATCCTTGTCCAACCTCCTCACGCAACCTCTGCGTCGATCATCAAGTCATCAAGTCATACCAGATCGCAATCTTCCGAGGTACAAACTAAGTCAGATCATCTGGTCACCGTGGAGCATTCACGTACTGAGCCTCATGGCGTCGATATACCTCCTGTTCATCGCATGTCTATCCACGAGTCCAGTCGAACGTTGCCGACCCCAATTTCGAGATCACAATCCTACGCTCGTGGGAACCCTGAAACTGGGATGGATAATCTGAGCTCATCTCGTCCACCTAGCCGACCCCCGTCTCGTTCCGCGCACAGGACGTCTGTCGTTCCTCCTGCGGTCGTCGGCCTAAGAGCTCCACATTCGGGATCCCAGGGGTCACAGGCGAATGAGCCTCCAACCCGTCCACCGTCTGTCGCACAATATGCTCCAACTGTGTCCGCTGTGCCAAACCAACAATATGTACACTCTGTTCCCCCATCTCCCCCTCAACTTGATGACCATGGATCTCACCCACCTCCCCAGGCAAGTCCTCGAGATACGCAATTTTATGGTACACCGAGCGGCCGTCCCCCGTCTGTCAAACGGACATCATCAGGTCCACCTCCCCCGTCCGTCACCATGCCTCGGACGCCAACGGCATCCTCGCGACCTTCTACGCGCCAAGAGACCTACCCAGATGCGCCGAGCGCCGTTCAGCAGACAGAAGACCGAGCATCAACGACAGAGAACCGTTCGGGACAACGTAAGGCTTCTGGTAGCAGCACAGTGAAAGCAGCCTGGATCGTCCAAACTGCGCCAGCTGCAGCCAAGGGTGCTGTTATATCTCGTGAAGAGAAGTATTTGCGAGGGCCTCCTCAGAACATGGAAACTCCACATCCTCAGTTGCGACAAGTGCTACAAGATGATGACCATTTTCCACGTTCCTCGTCGTCGACGATGAAGGCTAGTCAAGCTCTGAATCCCCAGACCGTATCACAGCGGAACTCTCCGGGTGCACGGTCAAAAGACGTTTCTTTTGGTACACCTAGAGGCACGTTGGCGAGTAATTCACCCAAGTCTGGACACAGTAGAGAGGTAAGATCTACAATCTCTGATTTCTCCCTCTCTCTCATGTTTCTTCTCCGCGCACAGACACCTACCCCAGAACACAAGGCAAGGCAAAAGCTACTGCCGCACTTGGCTGGTCCACCCCAGATTGCCATTGTCGGGGCAACTCCCGTTACACAACCGCGCGATCTGCCACACCAAGGCCGGGTTGACCACTCTTTCCTTGTACCTGCTTTCCCAGCTCCGACGCGAGTCACGAAGACGACATCGAGTTCACGGGAGCAGCCACAGACCGCACCTCGAAACGTTCCCCCAGTATCTCATCAACCACCATCAGCACCGGCGCCAGTGGTGCATGCCCCATCACTGTTCCAGTCGTATCGCCCACCGACCCCGCCATCGCCTGAGGAAAGTGCTTCGTCTTCGCCTCCCCCGTTACCAGTACCGCCGCCGAGAGGGTTTGAGGATTTTGATTCGCCCCCACCCCCGCCTTCTATCGAGATGAGGACGAGTGAGATTATTCGAGCACGTTCGCAGAACGAAGATGATAAACGAGATTCGGTGGATGACTTCCCTCATGCATTCAGTGAGATCTTTCACACGCCGTCACAACAACCAGTCCCTGGGCAAACCTCGCCTACATTCCCTACACGTACCCATGAGCTGTTGCAAAGTGGCAAGTTGGATAACGATCTGGTCTCAGAGGCTGCCCCGAATGGAACTTCCCCTGCACCGCGCGCTGACGTCGTTAAGCCTGCCCCAGTGCACCCTAATGCAGTTTATCCAGGATCGGCGAAGACCGTGTATGTACCTTCTTTGCAGACGTCAGCTGCTCCAAGGTCGCGGCCGAAGGTCACAATTGCAGATGTTACGGAGGATTCACCTGTGGCGATGAGCGCGATGCCCGCGAGTGCACCACCTGTCATGTCCACAGCGCCCCCTGTATTCCCTCCTCCGAAACCCGCTCAGGCACAACATTACACCACGATTGCGAACCCGGACACGTACTCTCGATCCGCAGCGGATCAAAGTGTTTCTAGATCTTCGCCGCAATCAAAGAGCAAAGAATCACTACTGCACCGTGCTACCGAACCGATCCCCGTGCCACCCATCGCACCTCCGATGCCGCCACCACCACCCGCCACTCATACAGCGACGGCCACTCGCATGCCGTCTTCGGCACCTCCGAATCAGCCTTCATTCTTTCCCCCTCCTCAGCCCCTCTCTCATCAACGCTCAGCATCCTATACCATGTCCCGTACTCTTCAGCGCGCTGCAGATATGATGCAGGCAAGTAAATTGTCGACAGCACCTGCAGGGATTATCCCTTCCGTCACCACGGGGATCAATAAGTCTATCTCTGGTTCTGTGCCAACGAGCATCAACGCTGCTAGTACTGCTACTGGGCACCAACCATCGGTGAACGTTGCTAATGCGCATGCCAACTCCGCGGCAAGGCTTGCAAGTACTTCTACGATGACCACTCCCCACGACGGCGCCACAACAACGACCCACGTGACCAAGGCCGCCAGTGCACACCCGACGACAACCACATTTGTTCCGCCGGTTGGCACGACTGGGCTGGGCCGTGATGCGCCAGTGCCGACGAGCACAACCACCGTTACCGCTACGAACACCACTGGGCAACAACAAGTGGCGAACAGCGCTGGTGTGCAAGCATTGGCTGCGAGACTTGTAAGTACCTCTGCGGCTGCCCCCCACACAGCAGCAACCCATGCGACCAAGGTCGCCGGTACATTCCTGACCACGACCACATTCGCTCCGCCGGCTGGCGCGACAGGGCGTGACGCCCCGGCTCCATTGACTGGTATCACTACCCAGTCACCCACTCCCGCCGAACTGTATAAACAACAGGTCACCCGTGCGGCGGCTTCGCAGATGCCCTCATCTCTAGACCCCGTGTCCATGACTTTAACGTCTTCCAATACTGTTAATCATCCTCATCACGACCAGGCCATCGTAGATTCTACCCGTTTCCGCGATGGTACGCCCGCTCCAAGTCGCAACCTTCCCTCTTCCTCACATGTATACCCCACCTCTGCTCGTCCAGGCACATCCTCTGCAACAATCCAGCAAATGCATCATCCACCCCCAGTCCAATCGTCAAACCATCATCGTGCTGTATCCCTACCGACTACACAAACATCTTCGGCACCCCCAAAGCCACCTTCTCCTCGCAAAGCTTCCCAGCCTATATCTAACACCGCGGTTTCTACTCAATTATTCCCAGCTCGTCCCTCCCCTCCTGATCCCCTGCCAACACCAGTGCCTGTATCCGGGCACTCGTCCACTCCTGCCCCACCTCGAGCTGCTCGACTGCAGTCTTCTGATCGCGCGAATGATACAGACATATTAAAAAAACCCTCGTCCACCGCGCCTTCTCTTATGCTTAATGCGGACTCGGCGGGCCCCACCCCACAACCAACGGCTCCATTTATGAGGATGAGACAACCATCCACAGACTCGAAGGACTCGAAGAAGAAACCTTCAGGGTTGTTTGGTCTTTTCAGGACGCGAACACTCTCTTCGAAGCAGGTTGATCCCCCGGTCGTGTCCACGACAACCAAACCATCCCTCGACGATGCGCGGGGTCCTATCGAAGTCCCGATCGTTACCTCTACCACTGCGCCCACGGCACATAGAGTAACGTCGACTTCGGCACCAAGAGAGTTAAGGGAACGCGTCGCAGCCCCTCCGCCCGTCGCTCCTGCAGTCTTCCATCCCAGGGTTAAGGGCAGCAGAGGCAGCAGAGTACCCGACCCAATCGCAATCACACCGGGCCGTCCAGCAACGTCACAGAGGGACGCAATACCGCATATTTTTACCCCGTTCAAGTTCTTGACTATGAACTCCAAGAGGAACCGGACGGTGTCTGCAGCGTCTCTCGATGTCTGTGATGGTAACACTGCAGTTAGTATCAATTCTTCTCCCTCCGGACGCGTGCTTAATCGTGATCATCCAACAGACGAATACTGTGATTGGGTCCCCTGATCACTCTATCGTCAGCCAGGCCCCCCCTTTACCTCCTATCATACCCCCAGAAATACGTGACCCCCTGGTGGCGACGACGGAATGGAGGGACAGGGAAGAAGCCGAGCGAAGAGAGCGAAGGAAGAACCGTATTCGTCGACCCGGAGTGACATTTGATCTTGAAGAGGAGCCACCTTCTCCCATTCCAGGTATCACGACCAAGAGGAATAAGCTGGTTCGCCGCCCGTCTGGACGTGTTCCAGGACGTGTTGCTACCCCTGGGCCAGCGCGTAGCTGATGTTGATGTCGTTTTGATCGAGCTGATTATTTGAAAGTATCTTAAGTATTACGGTCATGTTAAGTATATTATGCCACCCTCTAAGTATTGTCATGTATTTTACTTGGGTTCCATTGCTATCTATACGGGTTAGTAGGTACGCGACGAGACGCGTGACGCAACGCGTTTGTGACACTGAGCATGCATGCGTGTACTAGATATCCGACTCCAAGTTGGCTGCACCGACTACCGATCATACCCTCTTGAATCTCAAACGACCTTACTGATCTCTACGGCGTTATAATGTTCAAGCACAGGGAGAGAAAATCTGGAGGGAGACTAGGTGAAGCAGACAAAGGCAAGAACGTGCTGGTGAATGGATCAGAGTACCCCTTCCGACTGAACTTGTACGCACGCTTGTCCATCATCCTGAACATCAACCAAACCCATTCACCTAGCTATGATAAGTCCCCAGTCTACGAAGTCACGCTCGAGGAATTCGAAACATGCGCTCTCGATCGCTTACGTGTGCTCGCTGAGATCGAGTCCTCGTTTGCGCGAAACCGGTCATGGGAAGAACTGAAGACCGTCACAGAGAATCAATGCAAGAAGTATCTTCCACTCAGCAATAATATAGCAACGAGTGTGGACCTCCAGAGTCAACGACGCAACGATCATCTGGGTCATTTCGTGCTTCGGCTTGCGTTTTGCCGCTCGTGAGTTTATTTTCGAGCAAAAAGTGAGCGATAGGATTGATTTGTGGACATCCGTTCAGAGAAGAACTAAGACAGAGGTTCGTCAAAGCGGAGTCCACGCTGTTCAGAGTGCGCTATGAAACAGATTTCTCGAGCGAGCGCTCGGAATTCCTAAAGGCTCAGGAGTTTGATTGGGTGGAGGTCTGTTGTGAAATCTCTGTGTTGTTGTCTCAACTGACACCTCCTTAGGTCGACAAGTCGGAAAAGGATCAATTTAAGGAGGAGCTGAAATCCCTTGAGAGCAAGCTGATCACGACGGAAAAATCCTCAGAGTATGTAAAGGTGCGTGCCTCGTTGCGTGCAAGACTGGATTCCTGATAATCACCTCGCAATCTAGGTTCACTGGACGAGAGTGCCCGATCTTGTTGCCAAAAGACGTGTATTCCTGCGCGGGGGTTATGCCTACGTGCCTAGTAAAGAAGTATCAAGTTTCGTGTTTAACGAGTTTGAAGTGAAATTGGAGAGAGCGCTCGAGGTGAGTATCCCATACAGTCTGATAGTGCTGCCCTGAAAGAAGCTCGATAGTACACAGCGAGATCACTTCCCCGCATAGACGAAGACACGAGATTGGTACCCATTCTAAACAATCTCTCGCAAGGTTTCCTTGCAGGTGTCCCATCGGAATGGGTGAACACTTCTGCATCTGGGGATGAAATACGAGCGGACATGATCGATGACCTGGCGAGGAAGCACTTCCCGCTGTGTATGCGGAATTTACACGAATGCTTGGTCCGAGATCGCCATTTGAAACACTATGGAAGATTGCAATATGGCCTTTTCCTCAAGGTAAATAATGATTGGCTCGATAGCCTGATCTCAGGGCTGATGATCGGCAGGTATTGGGTCTCCCGATTGAAGAAGCCATCGTATTCTGGAGGAAATCGTTCAGTGATAAGAGTGACGACGAGTTCAGCAAGGAGTACAAATACAACATCAGACACTCTTATGGTCTTGAAGGGAAACGGGCAAATTACCCTGCCAAAAGGCAAGTTGCATTATGTTTCGACAGTTTGGCCGGATTGATGAAGGTGTATCATTCACAAGCTGCCAACAAATCCTCACGACGTATCAACCTGGTGTAGGGGAGTCTCATGGATGCCCATATCGCCACTTCAGCCCAGAAAACCTGCAAAGTAGTCTACTGGCGACATATTCCTCTCGGGGTCTTACCACGACTGAGCTACACGAGATCATGAGGACAGTCAAGGAGGGCCACTATCATGTTGCTTGCACGCGGGTCTTTGAAATAACGCATGCAAGCCAAGGGGTTAAGAAAGGCGAAGGCATTGGTGGCGGAGAAAGTGTTGTACATCCCAACCAATACGCCGCAAGAAGCATAGAGCTCGAGAAGCCACAAGGTGATGGGACGGGGGTAGAATAGACTTTGCTAGTTCTGTAAATCTAATGTGTATTAGGTGGTGTCTGGAGTCCTTTGCAGACCCCGCCACGTCCATTTCGAGTCGTGTCTGTGCTCATTCCCTGTGTCTTGAGTCGGACCACAATGGCTCGTTCAAAGTCACCAAAGCTTAACGGTCTTGCCAAAGTGCACAATGAGCCCGCTCTTGAACAATACGTTGATAGCGACGGCCACTTCTCCATGGTCAGGTATGGAGCGCCCTACCAAACCCAATCATTTCGATGCTGACCCAGCTGTTGTAGGAATTTCAGGTTGGCTGACCTCGTCACGATAATGAACGGCGTCTGTGGCTCTTTTTCGATCTTTTCCTCAGCTCATTACCTGGTAACGAACGATGACGACGACATGTGGTGGGCGTTTGCCCTTCCCCTGGCGGGACTCATGTTTGACTTTTTCGACGGGAAAGTTGCGAGGTGGCGAAAGTCGTCTAGTTTACTCGGACAGGAGCTAGACAGTCTAGCTGACTTGGTAAGCATACGCCATCCAGCCGCAGTTATCGTACCACCTCATGCTTTCCTCCTATAGATTTCGTTTGGCGTCGCGCCTGCAGTCCTCGCTTTCACTGTCGGTCTTCGAACATACCTCGATACTGTTTGCCTAACAGGTTTCATATGTTGTGGGCTCGCTCGACTGGCCCGTTTCAACGCCACGGTCGCGCTGGTCCCAAAAGACTCGGCAGGAAAAGCGCGATATTTCGAGGGTCTTCCCATTCCATCTTCACTTGCGCTCGTCGGCGTACTGTCTTACTGGTTCCATCGAGGTTGGGTCGAGGGCAAAGCTGGTGTTCCAGGGGGACTCGTCACATTGTGGGGTCTTCCAGGTGGAAGAGGAGATATCCATCCTGTTAGCATTCTCTTTGGCTTATGGGCTACGGCGATGGTCAGCAAAACCCTTCGCGTTCCAAAGCCTTGATGGAGTTTTGGTTTTTCCATGGGTTCCGAGATGTGGATGGCTTCTTTCTTCTTTGATGATTCACGGATCTGTTACGACGCACGAGGTACGCTACTATTTTACTTAGCAAGGCATAGCTTATCGCTCTCATGAATGTATGTGATATCTTATCTCAAATTATCTTTACCACCCTGACCTATTGTCTGCGGCGCGAAAGGGCTTCTTAAGGTTGGTGTTCTTTTGTGAAATTGCGCAGGCCCCTATACGGACCAACGCGCAGTATACGATGTGAATACACCATCTTGCATTAGACACGTGAAACAGCGAAAGTACGATAGGTTAATGTATGGATCGAAAGTACGACTTTGGCCAACAGTAGCGTGAAGATGTTTTCGAATAGTTGTGAGCCATTCCAGAGTCCAATTTGTCCCACCCATTCTAAATGTCATCACATCCCTCATCCTCGTTCCCAACCACACTCATTGAGCCTTTTCCTTCTCCCTTGCAGCGGCTCTCTCTGCCAAATCCACCCCAACCAAGATTTTACTTGCCTTCCAAAGTTGAACGAGGTTGATAATGTTTTTGGCAAGACAAATAAAAAATGAGAGGGACGCCATGATTTGAGGCCATGTGAAGGAAGCCAGGTAGGCGAGATACCCAGGAATTTCGACGGCGAAAGGGAGAGAATCAGAGATGGGTGTGCGTATCCATTTCATGAGATAAAGTGAGACGAAGAATAATTCGTTACCGGCGCACATGAAGAATAGGGTGCGCTACACGTCGCGTGGGTTAAAAGTGAATTCGAAGATGGGGAATGGTGGTACGAACCGAGTCGTTGTAGTAATACCATAAAATGCGGCTTACATCGCTCTTTACTGTCTTGTGGCTCCTCGAACCGGTGACCAGGGAGCTAGGAAGGGCGTATGTGAGCCCACTACGCAAAGTGGATGACTAGGCGCAAATGATGTAAACGTACCTGTACATGTGCATGTAGTGACTTGAGAAATCGAGAGCGATAAGGAACTGGAAGACAAGTGCAAAACTTGGGTATGCGGAAGATAGATAACAGAGGAGACATGACGTGGTGCATCTGCGAAGCAGGTCAGGGTCGTCAAAGCCAGTGGCAGACTGAGCACGAACCTATCGGTGACCATATCCAACACCGCACCAAATTTTGATGTCTGCCCAAGCGCTCTGGCAGCTTGACCGTCCACAGCATCAAGAAGGCATGATATGCAGTATGCCAGGGTGCAATACTTTGGATGATAGCTCATAAAGTGAAGAGACAGTCCGGCGAGAATGATCCGGGTGTAACCTGTAAGTGAGGTCGCAAATGAGCGGGAAATGGAACAAGCTACTTTAGGAGACCGCGATCGGTGGTGAACGAAGGACGACTAACCGATGAGGTTTGGTACGAAAAGGAAGACATTTTCAGAGTAAGTCTGCGCGGTAGCCAAATCGACAGCTACTTTGGCGTCGACATGTCTGAGAGACTCTCGCCGTTGAGATTTGCGAGGGGCGGGAGAGGAGTGGGCTGAGCCGTTTGTGTGTTTGCTCATGGGTGTATGTGGGAGTAGACCCTTGGCGGGTGACATGTTCAAGACCGCGTTCAAATTTAAAAACATATCCGCTCGTGTGTAATCATCATCACGTGGTATATACGGCCAGGAGGATCAAGACAAGAAAATAAATAATACTCATAGCTGCTATCGTCCAGTCCGTGCATTACATCCCCTGGCACACCTATGAACCAATCAAGAGACAGTCCACTACTGGCCGGAACTTGATGAAGAACTGTGGCGCTGTGAAAAGAACACCCCCACACCAATCCCAACAGCTGCGAGGATGACGATGATCGTAATCCAGAAGCATATCCATCGCTTCCTTCGGGCCGCGCGAGCATGTTTGATGGCAATATCCACCTCGCCGACACTGTTTGTTCCGTCGTTCAAAAGGTTCACCGAATAAACCAGCTCACTTACCCCTTGCGAGTATCCTCCTCAACACCGGCGGCCTTGACTTCGATATCATCAATGTGTTCATGTTGTTGCTCAATCAAAACGGCCATCTGTGGGAAATAATGGGAGTCTTCGTAACGGAGCACCGTGTTAACGTACATCATTGACAAGCTGGGCAAGTTCAGCTAGAGTAACTTCGATTCGTTGAATGTCCTGGTGACGTTCTTGAACTTCGCGGTA
Organism: Chalciporus chontae; assembly: GCA_038089555.1. Taxonomy (NCBI): domain Eukaryota; kingdom Fungi; phylum Basidiomycota; class Agaricomycetes; order Boletales; family Boletaceae; genus Chalciporus; species Chalciporus chontae. Next base: position 178,034 of record JBBPLD010000016.1, read on the forward strand.
CGCTTGTCTGGATACGCCGTAGCGGGTAGAAGACGAAATCTATGGAAGAAGCATCTACATGTAAACCTGTAGTTGAGGAGGTAGGAGAGGGGCTGCTTACGGCTTGGAGGAAAATTGCGTTACTGTTGCCTGTCGTATCATTTACGACAGCTGAAATTTCGTCTGAATTTGCATCGGGCTTGACTGCGTGTCCAAATGAAAACGTCAATGGAATTCGCAACACGCATGAAAAACGCAATCACCGATTTTGAATTGTCGTTCAACGCGATCCCTGTACCGCTGTCGAAACTGCTGTTCGACGTTCTGGTATCTCTGGAGCGTTTCGACGAATTTTCCGTGTAAAAGCGTGATCTAGGAACCAACCCAGAACAATTTTTACAGTCAGCGACATATCAACCATTGTATTTTTGCAGCAGAGACACACTCTGTTCCTCCGAATTTCGGCGTCTTGTCTGCTAGCACCGCCTGGTTGGACTTGCAGTGCCTTAATACGTTGGGAGAGTAAGTTGCTGAGTGCGCGTGTTGAGTCTGAGAGTTCCCCAAGTCGAGCGTGGTTCGCCGCGTTGTCCTGATCGGAAAGGGCATTCAAAGAACGTGCATGCAAATCAGCGATGGCAGTGACGTTTGCATCAAACTGGGTGATGGCTTCTTGAATGGATGTGGCCTATGAGGTGAGATGAATGAAGATCGAGAGAATTGGATGGGGGGGGTAGAAAGAACGTACCTCTGCATAAAAAGCAGACATGGAGGACGTATCCGCCCCATTCAAAGTGCCATTGGATGGCTGTGATGCAGGCGAACGAACGGTCTGCAACTCAATCTGGGGTTGAGGTGCATCTGCCTGCCTTTGAGCCTGTTCGTGGTGTGAGCGAGGTCAGCTGGTGGATATGGAACCTACCCTGAGTGCGGCGAGTCTGTCTCTTCCCATGACGAGGACGGTGAAGCGCTGATGGCGAGTTTTTGATGCAGAGAGAACCGCGCCGCAGTCCCGGGTAGGAGCTGTTCGTGAGAATGTTTTACCAAAAGAAAATAAAGAATAAAAAATAAAGGAAATGAGCAAACACTGGCCCGACGCTGGCACAAACGACGAGCTCGTCGTAGCATACAGCGGCCACGTCAGATTTCATGCGTCGGACCTCGCAGCTCATCGCAAGGACCGTCCTTAAGACATCGAGGTCATCCACCACAAGACTCTCCCCACCCAGTCTTGCACGCACAAAGTCTCCGAAAGAGAACAACGCGAGCAGCTCACAGCCAGACAGACCCTCCTCGAGAGTACACAAGCGACTCGCTTCGTCCCAGCCAGTCATCGAAGACCACCAACCCGAGCCTGTCCTAGCTGCATCAGACTCACCACCCTCGGATCAACCGCCAGAGAAACCGCCACGCAGACAGAGAGCATCTGCTGCTCCATCTTCCCCTCCTGCTCCACCCAAAGACACCGACGAGCGTCCTCAGCTCCCACCTGATCTTGACATCCTATGGCTTCCGGACACACCAACAAACACGAATCCGTTACCCCCTCCCGAACTCTTTGAAGAGGCTCTCACCAACCTACATATCGCTCTCCATCCCCAGACACAACATCGCGCTGCCTATTCTTCTCCTACCGGTCCTCCAGCAGAGCCAACCCTCGCTCTCTACTGTCCCGTAGAGGGTGGTGAATATGTTCTCGATGAGACCGTCCGCGAGTTGGCGCGGAGAACCGGTGCAGAAGTTCTCGTGATCGATGCTGTCCATATCGCCGCAGGTGAATGGGGGCACTTCGGAAAAGGTACAGTCTCTCAACATTCTCTTTGTGTCGTCTTCGCTCATCCCCATACCTTGCGGTAGCTGCCGATGCGATCAAGCTCCCCAGAAACCCTCTTCACTACCATCCTATCCCTCCTCCCCCTGCCCTTCATCGTGCTGCCGCCGAAGAGGAAGAAGATTCTGACCAAGCAACCTTTGCTCCAGCTGGAATTTCCCAAATGACGCTCCATGTCCTTGCTCCTGTCGCCGCATCTCGTGGGCGGCCTTCCTCAGTCTTCGCACCTTCCCGTTCGACCCCCACACCAAGTCGAATCAAAGCATTCTTCGATGAACTCATCAACATGCCTTCCCCATCGCTCTCATCGGACCCATCTATCCCTCAGCGCACCCGTCCACGTCTTATTTACATCCGTGACTTCCCCACTATCGCGTCCACAGCGCCAGCATGGTACCCACACCTCCTCAGCGCGGTACGCGCTCGCAGGACAGGACCCATAGCACGCCCTTTGTCCCCTGTAGCATGCCCAATGGCCATCGTGTGCGGTGTGACCCCCCCACTCGTCGGGCCATCTTCAGTGTTTGCCTCTGTTCCAAGTTTCTTTTCTGTATCAGCTGCAGCACAGATACCACCTAATTCCAACAGCAACCCCCCTACACCTAATTCACGTCAGAGACATACCGCTCGCCCAAACCCTGGCGGTTCAAGTACTATCCCTCATACTGCCATGCCGCAGTCCCCACTATCATCTGAGTGGGGCGAGAACGATTTTGCGACACGTGCCCGTGAAAAACGTCTTCGTGATCGTCTTCGACGATGGGAGAGGCATGGAGATGCTGCGCTCCTCGAAGATGTCCCCCGGCTCTTTGCTTCGTCCCCTATGGGTTATCCTCCATTCGGCAACGGTGGTGTTTTGGCGGGTCCCCAAGCTGCCACTCTTCCAGCCCCCGCATTTGGTTCGGCCGACTTTGATACTTCTCGCCCACCGATTCTCTTGCTAGGAGGCTCGTCTCCCTTGTTGGACTTAATGGGTAGCGGGCTGGGTGATTCGGAAGACTCTAATGCAACGAGTGCATCAGGAAAGTTCTTCCGAGCTTCTGTCGTTCTTCCCAGTGCGCGGGACCAAGGTGCAGAACGCATGTGTAGGATGACTCGACGGAGGGAAGTGAATGAATTGGCTATGCGATTGGGTGTTGGAGGGATCGGAGGGGTATTAGAGACTGGGGCAAAAGGCATCGCTGACGAGGATGCGGTTGATAAGGAAACTGAGCATGTGGAGAACTCGATGGAGTCGACGTACGGAGAACTTGAATCGGATGCAGAGATCGCAGGATCCTCGGCCGACGTTGAACACGAACTCGAGAGCAACCCCCTCGAGCCGACTGGTACACAATACCCCGAAGCACACGAGATGTGGGAAGACTGGAGTACGCGAATAGAGCCTTGGTCCTCGGTCCGCCAGATCGCAGACCGAGCGGTTGGAAGTGTTGTCTCGTCTTCTCTCCTTTCCCCTGTCGCTTCCAGTTCCACGATATCCAATGTCGACAGCACAAGTCTCGAACCGACCTCAGTGCCTTGGTCTGCAATACATCGCGCATGGGCGGCACAGCGTTCTTCTCGCGATCTTCGCCGTGCGTGGTCAAAAGACGCACGTGTTCGTGTGCCTCGCGAGAACCAGGCCGACGATGCCACCGAAGACGAGCTAGATCCCTTTGACCTCCAGGACGGCGATGAATATGGACCTGTCGACGAGGTGGTAGAAAAGCTAAAGCAGGACCAAGATCTTGATAACCATGAAAAACGGCTATTAGGTTGTATTGTCGATCCTGGTCAGTTTGGTTTGTTGCATCTGTTGACCTCCTTTGACAAATTTGGTCAGCTACGCTCTCGACGACGTTTTCACAGGTCCATCTCCCTCTACATACAATCGACTCCGTGAGGACGCTGGTTTCGCTCCCGCTCCTTTACCCTCTAGCCTTCCAAACGGGTATCCTGAAAGAACACGCTATGACGGGATGCCTCCTGTTTGGTCCTCCAGGTACTGGTAAGACACTTTTAGTGCGGGCTCTTGCGAAAGAGGCAGGCTGTAGGATGTTGATGGTCTCACCATCCGACGTCATGGACATGGTACGTTTTCATCCTAGCTACATCAGCGACAAACCTATTGATTCCACTTTTACTTAGTACGTCGGTGAAGGCGAGAAACTCGTCAGAGCGGTCTTCAGCCTGGCTCGCCGCCTATCCCCTTGTGTCGTCTTCCTCGACGAAATTGACGCCCTCTTCGGTGCTCGGTCGTCTACTCGCGAATCTGGCGGTGCTATGGCCCACCGTGGTGTTATCACCGAGTTTATGCAAGAGATGGACGGACTGAAGAGCCAGACAGGGATGGACGAGCGGGTCATCGTTATTGGGGCTACTAATAGGCCTTTCGATCTCGATGATGCGGTGTTGAGAAGATTGCCACGGAGGTTGTTGGTTGACCTGCCCGGCGAAAGGGAAAGAGAGGGTACGTCGTAGTATTTCCATTTGTTCTTCGACGAGGCTTGCTAACGTCGTCAAATCACAGGCATTCTGAACATTTTGTTGCGGGACGAGACGTTGGCCTCGGATATCGATGTAAAGGCATTAGCTAACCAGACCGAAAGCTTCTCTGGCTCAGATTTGAAACGTGCGTCTAGACATCCAGTAGCGGGTGGCATGGCCTTCTAATCCTTTACCTTTGCAGACTTGTGTGTTTCTGCTGCTCTCGATGCAGTCAAAGAGGGGGTTAGCGTACCCTGGAAATCGACATCTGAGGCTTCGCCCGACTCCACAACAAATAGCGCAGAGGCTCCTACTTCTGATTCACCCGAAACTTATTCCCGGACCGTCCATTCACGACATTTCGCCAAAGCGCTCAAAGAAATCACGCCTTCCAATTCAGAATCTCTTGGTTCGTTGGCAGACTTGCGCAAATGGAACGAGCAGTTTGGTGAGGGACGGAGAGAGAAGAAACGGATACAAGTGTGGGGGAAGGGCAAGTTTGGGTTCATTGATACCTCAGTTGGCGGAGGACAGGATGAGGGTCGAGTCGCTGATCCGCGAGCGATGGCGCGGAAAACCAGTGCAATAGACGAATGATACTACAGTACTTGTTAATTGGTGTAAAGTACGCGTAGCCCTAGACAATATTTGGGGATGGATCATGGGGAAGAACTTGAAATGCAATCATTCAAGATTCACTTTAGCGTCTCCGTGTTGAGCGACGTGCTTGAGTTTGTGTCCGGGGAGCTTCCTCCTCATTGTCCTCTCCCTCTTCATCGACATCCATTGCGACAGCCTTCTTTTTGCCGCGTCGTTGAGACTGCTTTGGCTGTGTGGCCTGTGAGGGCTCATCTTCGTCCATCATGGATTCCTCTTCTTCCTCGTCGTCGCTAGCCGTTGTGCCACTCCTCCGCGTGCGTCGGAAGTCATCTTGACCGTCTTTTACAGCTGCCTCACCTATAGGTCTAAGGTCCTTTGCTTCTCTTGGCCACTCCTTTGCGCAGGCAGGACATTGTAAACGATGGGTACGATGTCTTGCGAAACAATGATGATGCATCCTCGCTTTACAGTTGGGAGTGATGCAGGCGGCGCCACGGGTAATAACCTGAAAGACGAGTGCTCGTCGGGCGCTCCTCAAGAAAATGGAGCGGAAAAGACTCACCTCCATGCAAATGGTGCATTCCAGATACTCGTCGGGATAGTTTGACTTGATATATGGAAGGAGCTCGAGAAGCGTGCGCGTCGAGAGAGAGTAGCGCCCACGTCTACCGAGAGTGAATCAGTCAGTCGTGTACGACGAAAACCACGACCAAAAAAGGGCCACTCAACTTGCTCTTCAGTAACCATCCCTTGGCGACGAGACTACCGAGGACGAGCTCTGCCTGGGTCTTCGTCATGTTTGATTTCAAGGAGCTTACTTCACGTAGAGCAGCTAGCGAAGAGACCGAGTATGACTCTTGCGGTGCGAGCATGATCTGCTCGACCTGATGTGAATTCAATCAGATAAGGAGAACGAGTTGTCCTGGGCAGAATCGCGTACGACTGCTTTGAAGAAAGCGATCTCAAGCGGCGTGTAATCTGTGGCCATCTGTGCAACCTCGTCGTCTTTCCTGTTCACCTGTACCCAGTCATTCAGGGTCCAAAAAAAACGCGACCGTAGGGCAGATGTTAGACCAGACACGCACTAGAGCATACATCTCCACCCCTGTTTGCTCGTCTGTCAAATGACGAAACTCGAGATCAAGACGGTTCAATGAGGTGTTGATCGAGTCAATAAATTCGTCCCATGCTTTTCTGGTGTCTTGGAATCTCACGTCAAGAGTGGGATTGGCAGCTTGGGGGCGTAGTGGGTCAGTAAAAGGATAATTCCAGGTGAGCGTTATCACGACCAAACCTTTGACTGCGTCTACACATTTTGACCAAAGGACTTGCCCGTGAGTGAAAGAGAGAATTCCACGAGAAAGTATAGCCTGAAGGAAAAGGCGCTGGACGTCGTTTGTAGATACCATCACGGTTGAGCTTGACACGCGTTACCAGCAGACGCGTCAATACATTCGCGTCGCGTCACGCTCGTCTCACATAGTGATTTGACTCGGACACTTTCATGCGATCTCGACGCTGATCCGACCGACGCAATAAGTATAGTTGAAACAGATGCACGCGGTTTGAGAGCCATGGTAGACCTAACGAACACCGCAGTGTTCATAATTGAGCAAAATTGAGCAACCGTGGGCATCATGTTAGACTTTAGTGCCAATGATAGCAAAGGTTGAATTAATGATCAACAATGGCCGAGCTGCCACTTAGAAAGCGACATTCAAGAACTTGCCTTTTCTACACGGAAAGAATCTAGTCCATAACATTCATTTTTCCTGAGATAAAAACCAAGTCCACTGGCAGCTGAATTTTTGTTTCAGCCACTGTGCATCATGGACCCACTGGTGCCACTGGTGGCACGAGTTACAACAAATCTCGGAGGTGCATCGGTAAAGTTCCTATTTTCTTCGATTTCAAGCTTCACCTCCCCACAGCATAGCCTCATGTTAATGATGTGGGTACCATCTCAGTTGCTAAGATACCTTCTCCAATATTCCTTCCAGACGAACAGTGCTTCGCGGCCATCGATGCCTTGGCCCTCGGTGCCAAGATGTTCCTTAATGGATGTGAGCTAGTGACCCACCATTGATGTGATTAAACCAATTCATTGTCTGTTTGCGCAAGGAGTCCACAACGAAGCTTGAAAGTTGAGATGCTCGCCAGATTCTTCGAGAAATATCCCGAATATGTCAGCAAGGCATTCCTTCTGTTAAGGTTTGTAGGGATCTATTAGCATGCTTGAGTATATGGTTGAGTATCTTTACGGCGACGACCCATTACCAAGAAACTGGGTAGAAAACTTGGAGGTTTTAGTACGCCAACCTGACCCCTGAATATGACCGGGGCAACCGGCTAGCTCACAGAGTCCCAACCCCTGAGAAATCAGGGCGTGCGTAAAAGCATTTTTCCTCGGATCGGGCGCTCGTTGAGAGCCCTTCGCTACATAATAACATCGCTTATCCAAAAAAAAAAAAAAAAAAAAAAAAGAAATAGTCTTGATTAAGTGCAAAACAAATTGCAAGCAAGGTGATAGCTGGTGATAGGCGGCGTATGTCAAGAATCTCTAAGAACAATTTATACCGAACAGCTTCGAAAGTTATGTAGTACGCACAAGTTAGATCTAGACAGATACACGTATCAGGGACACGTCTCGGCTTTGGTCCGAGATAATTGAGATTGTAATGCGGCATAATCTTATCAGTCGAGTCAGAAAAAGTTCGAGTCAAAACTGTCGTCCACGTCCAAGGTCCGCCTTAACATCAAGACCTTCATATCATGTGTGGAATCATAGCGGTACATGGGCTTGAACGCCCTGCCGCAGATCGTGCTCGTCTCCTCGGATTATCCAAGCGTCTCCGCCACCGTGGCCCAGACTGGTCGGGATGTTATGTTGGAAAGGAGGACATCCTTTGTCATGAACGTCTAGCCGTCGTTGGAGTCGGTTCGTGACATATTTCTGAGCGAAAGTAGGCATTCTAACATATCCCCAGACACTGGTGCCCAGCCACTTATAAGCGAAGACGGCAAGGTCATCCTCACCGTCAACGGTGAAATCTACAACCACTTCGCGCTTCGCGCAAACCTGGGGTCTGACGTAAAGTTCAAGACTCATTCTGATTGCGAGGTTATTCTGCCTCTGGTAAGTGTGTTGAGCATCCGCAGCGTTCACCACTTGACGATCGGGACTTTGCTGCCAGTACAAGAAATATGATAGGAACCTTCCTGCATTCCTTGATGGAATGTTTGCGTTCGTATTGTTGGACGAATCTGTGTCGCCATCCAGGATCATCGCCGCCCGTGATCCTATCGGTATAACCACTCTTTACCAAGGCTGGAACTCCAAACGTCCCGGAGCGACCTATTTCGCGTCGGAACTCAAGGGACTCACCGATGAATGTGACAAAATCATTTCCTTCCCCCCTGGTCACGTATACGACAGTCGAGACAACTCTACTACACGCTACTACAAGCCTTCGTGGCTTAACGACGACGAAGAAAATGCCCCCGTTCCTGCCACGTCCGTGGATTACACCCTACTTCGCGAAACACTCGAAGAAGCCGTCCGGAAACGGTTGATGTCTGAAGTCCCTTACGGTGTCTTATTGAGCGGTGGCTTGGACAGTAGCTTGATCGCTTCTATCGCCGCACGGGAGACGGAAAAAGTTGCTCAGGCGCAATTCGAGGCTCGCCGGCGCAAGCTAGCCGAGCTCTCCAGCGGCCCTTCAACACCAAAATGGGATGATCTGACCGACCGAGGTGAGGTCATCTTGTGATACCTTCGATCAGTGATTGATAACCTGCCGGACAGCGAGGTTGGCTGCCTGGCCCCAGTTACATTCCTTCTCAGTTGGATTGGAAAACTCTCCTGACCTTTTAGCCGCAAGGAAAGCGGCGCATTTCTTGGGCACCATCCACCACGAATTCGTCTTTACAGTCCAAGAGGGACTGGACGCCATTCCGGACGTCATTTACCATCTAGAAACCTACGACGTGACGACCGTTCGGGCAAGCACTCCCATGTACCTTCTTAGCCGAAAGATCAAGGCTATGGGTGTCAAGATGGTGTTGAGTGGAGAAGGCAGTGATGAGATCTTTGGAGGTACGGAACGATCCCTTGGAGTAACCTGATTCCGAGGAGCTGATCTATCACTTAAAGGATACCTATACTTCCATGCCGCGCCTGACAGTAAATCGTTCCACCAGGAGTGCGTCCGCCGCGTCAAGAACCTCCACACAGCAGATTGCCTCCGCGCCAACAAGTGAGAGGCCTTCCGTCCCTGAGTTCACCGCTCGTGATATCGACAATTCACAGGTCGACGATGGCGTGGGGACTCGAAGCCCGTGTACCTTTCCTTGACAAAGCATTCCTGGACGTTGCGATGAGCATTGATCCAAAGGAAAAGATGTTTTCCAAGGGTTCTTCGCAAGGATTTGATGAAGATGGTCGTCCTAAGATGGAGAAGGTCGGGTGACCTTCGAACCCTTCGCGTAAGACCGAGGACTGACCTTTTTTCGTTACTCAAGTATATCCTGCGTAAAGCTTTTGATTGTTCACCAGACGGAAAGGTAAGTATCATGGCGGCCAAATCATTATTTGTCAATTCTGAAGAGAGTGACGACGAACGATATTTGTAGCCATACCTGCCCAGATCCATCCTTTGGCGTCAGAAAGAACAGTTCTCGGACGGAGTCGGATATTCGTGGATAGATGGGTAAGTTCTAAAGTATCGACAGGGTCGTGCAATGTATTGAGAGCACTTTGCAGAATGAAAGATCACGCCGCTGCAGTGGTCTCAGACAAGGCGTTCGCTGGCCGGGCTGAGCGTTGGCCCGTGGACACTCCCGACACAAAGGAAGCTTACTTCATTAGGGAGATATTTGAAGGTACTGGATCACATACTGACTCTTCATGGTTTTCACCGGGGCTCACTTTCCCCAGGCCATTTCCCCTCTGACGCCGCGGCGAAGACAGCTGTGCGGTGAGTGGACGAAAAACTTGAATCCAACCTTATGTGTCGAGGTCACTGACATTGATCTTCCCAGTTGGATCCCTCGGGGAGACTGGGGTTGCTCTTCGGACCCCAGTGGACGTAGCGTCGGCATCCACAACGCCGCGTACTCGGCGACAGAATAATTCAGCTATCAAAGAATCAATTGGTATACATATTGAAGGGTTATTCGGCGACCGCGTGATCACGCGCCGACGCAACTTGTGTTGTGCTGGTATCAAATGTGAAGAATTAAGAATTAGATTGTCAATGGTGTGTTCCGCAAATAGAGAATGTGATAAAAAGGAGAAGGAGAAAAAAAAGAGACCTCAATGAGAGTGGTAAGGCATCGTCAAACAACTGGGTACCGATTGACAGCCGATAAGACGCAGTGGCAGAAGGAAGGAGTGTATCACATGATGCAGGGGAGAGCAAGCAATGAAGTAAGTGAGTGCAGAGCGTCAGTTCAAGATCGCAGTGGATGAATGTAATGTGGAGCTCAAGGATTAAGGAAGGCTGGTGAATCTAGACAATATGAAAAAAAGGGGGCAGAACATCATTGAACCAACGAGGGATCTTGGGCAACAAGCTGACGGTATAAAACCACCCCCGAGTCTTCCGACGCGACAGGGGATAGCTGAGGCTTGCTATTGTTCGTTGGTGTCACGGTGGCGCGTGGCGCTGAGCTAGACTGAGAGATTTGGCGAGGTCGCTTTCCAGGGGGGTTGCCGCCGACTTGGGACTGTGTGCTGGCATTCCAAGCCGGACGTGTCACCGTCGCTTTGACTGACTGAGCATCGTCCAAGGGATTGATACGAGTCTTCGTGCTAGGCGCTGTAGGCGTCTTCCTGCTCGCGGGTCGCATCGTGGGTGAAACTTGATCACCAGAAATCAGCCGTGTGCCAAACTTGGCATTGGCTGAGGACTCCCGAGCATAAGACGTCCCTCCTGGAGACACCCGTCGAGATGAACCGCCAACAGTGTGTTGTCTGGGCTTGAGAACAGGCTTTTGGAGGGTGATCTTGTCAGCGCCCCAGTAAGAGAAGCTCATCTTGCTCTTCTTATCTGAGTCGTCTGAGTCATCCCCATCCTCATCATCGTCAGGAAGGGGGATGATCCTTGGTTTATGCATAGAGGAATGAGCCTGCTCTTTGGAACGGACGACGCTATAAAAAAGGTGAGATACGGCAGTGATGCATAACGGTAAACGTACTCTTCCATAGACACGACACCCTCCGTTGGTTGAATGACATCTCCAATTGCCCATGTTTCTATCTGTTGAGTGATTCATGAGACAATGGGGCATGACCTTCGCAAAACCTGTTGCCTTACCTTGAGAAACTTGTACAGGTTTCGCGGCTTCGTATGCGAGTTCCGACGCCCTGAAGTCGCATACTTCGATTTGCCTTGCATTTCCGGCAGAGAGTTCGTCCGCGAGTTCGTGCTGGACACAAGTGGTAATGATGTTGACCCAGTACGTTGACATCTCAGCACAACATCGTTGAAAACCACCAGCCACAAATCCTTCTTCCCGCCCATACCAGAACCTGTGCCAAGAACGTCGCTCAACCGCCGGAACGACGTCTTACCTTTGACGTTCTTCGTAGCCATTACCGGTGGTGGACTCGACCCTGATCCTTTGGGTGACGTTGACCCCGATGGACCAACAATAAGCTGTCTTTCGTCCAACAGCAACCGAGACGGTTTCGGGATCGCCAACTGTTTCACCTTGTCGAGTCCCTCGATGCGCGCAAAGACGTCTCTCGTCTTATCCCGATCCTCCTTCTGGATCTTCTCGTCCTCAATGCTCCGTACGATCGTCTCGACTTCGGCGACCATCTGAAGGGTGCTCTCGTATTCGAAAGTACTCGGGTCGGTGTGGAACAGGAGATTCTGGAAAAGAAGGGGATACTTGAGCAGGCGCTGGAATGGTTTCGACAGTGTGATAGCGAGACCGGTCTCTCCCTTGTCGGCGGCGAGTTCCTCAAGCCGTTGTAACGACTTGCATACCTTCAGCCACTCGACAGCGTCCTGGTTTTTCGGCTTTTTGGCAGCACTGGCCGTAGATAAGGCGTTGTCTACCTGCCCAAGCGCACGTTCGAGGTGAAGAACGTAGGTGGCGTAACCTTGGAAGATATGCGACTGGGGAAGATCAATGATGGGTTACCTCGGGATGCTGAAGGAAAACTTACGCTCGAAACGAAAACGTCTGCAAGCGATCGCACGAGGGGGTATTGTTCCTCGTACCGCTTCTTCAGACCCTCGCTCAGCTTGGCATGGCCATCAAGGACGCCACTCTCGATGACCTCGAGACATATCCGCAAGTCTTCGGGTAGAAGATGTGGGGGAATCGCCCCTTGCAATGGCTCATCCGGCTGCGTTTGAGATCGCTTAGGTTTCCGGAGTACACGGCTATGGACAGTCGGCGTCGTCTTGGAGCTGTCTTTCCGCTCTCGATCCCGCTCAGGACCAGATTGCCGTCCCAGCGACTGCGAAGACGCGTTGACCTGGTTCATGCGCTGAGGTGGGGGTAGTGTGGCATGCGAACGCGATGGGAACGGCACCGACTCCTTCACCTTGGCAATCTTGGCCCCCAAGACTGAACCTACGCGATACGGCGAACGAGGATGACTGTGTTTGGAAGACTGATTCGCCTGGTTACTTTGCAATGCAGGGAGATGGTCACCCTGATCATCCACATCGGACTCGGCTGATTCGTCATCGATGTTGGGAGTGGTTGGTGCAAGGGACTTGGTTTCGGGGATAACGCCAGACGCGCCATCTGACAGAAAGCCTGTGGGAGACATGAAACGAGCAGCGATGGGAAGAACATCTATCGACTCTTGGGGAGAGTCTATTCGGGCGGTTGTGGATATATAGTCTTCATAATCATATGGTGTTGGCGAGGTAGGTGGTGCATATGGGTGAAGGAGGGGTTCGATGAATGTTTCTTTCATTCTTTGCAGGTCGTTGACGTAGCTGCGTGGCGTAATGAAGTCCAATGAGATGCGTGGATCCAGATGACAACGCTTAAATACGTGGTGAAAGATCGGGTACATACCGTTCTTCGCTGGCTACAATCTCCCAAAGGACTTCCTGTCGTGTCCGCTCACGCGGACCGAGGTTACTGACGAGATCATCCTCTGCACCCTCGCTCCATGAGGAGACGGCGAGTATCCGCGTGCTGTAGTTTGACATTTGTGAATAAGGTGTTCCTGAGCGCACCGAACCAGGATACGGCGACACAGCAGTCCGCGTGGATGTCGCTTTGGTAGTAGTGTTACTTTGCACGGGCAAGAGTGCAAGTGTGGCGGGTGCTGCAGCGGGACTTGGGTTGGTGGTGGTTGGTTTGGACCCTACATCTGTGCGCGAGGACGATGCAACAGGAGAGGCAGAACCACGCGTGTCCTTGCCATGTGTCGCCTGAAAACGTGAAACTGTCGTCTTGAAGGGGACAGTCGCAGGTGCTTGACTCGTTGATCCGGAGATAGCAGGGCTCGTGGATGTATCGGGAAGAGGCTGTGAGGTTGAGGGTCCTGACGGAGTTGGGGGAGGGGAGATAAATGCGACTTTTTTGTGGATTTCTGTGTTGGATTCGGCGACCTTGCGAGCGCTGAATTTGGGCTCTAAGCCGCCTGCAGGGTTGGTCACGACAGCAGAGACAGGGAGACCGACGCCACTGTCGTTGTCTGGATCGTTCGGTTCCTCGATTGGAGGAAGTGGACGAGCTGTGAGATCTGGCAGGGGTTTTGTGGATGACAGCGACGAAGGGGTGCCTGCGTTTGTTCCTGTCGTACCGACACTGACAGACCTTTGGATCTGACTGGGAACTAAGCTAGGTACATGGGAATTGCGGTTCTCTGAACGAGATTGCGAAAGATGGGTAGGGGGCCATCCAGGTAGTGGGGGGAGCTGGATGAGCTCCTTCTTCTCGCGGGAGGGTGGTGTAGTGTTCGGGGAGTGAGCGTTGGAGTTTGTGGACGAGCTGAGGGTGTTGGTATCACTGCGGTCGCGGGCGATGAGAGAGTCCTTGTCCTTGTCCTTGTCTCTATCCTTTTCCTTCTCCCTGTCCTTGTCTTTGTCTTTGTCCTTGTCCTTTGGCTCCTTGGAGAGGCCTCTGTTGAGCCTGCTGAGGAATGCCTTCATGGGCACAAGGCCGTTGTAGCGACTGGACGGTGTTGGAATGAATGGGTTCGGTTGAGAGAAGGGCGTTGGTAGGAACGTGTTGGCAGCGCTTGGTATGTTTGGCGGGTAATCCGAGAAGACGGGCGAATCAATATGATGGGTCTAACGAACGATAGTCGCTGGCTGTGAGGCGTCGAGGAGAGTATCACCGCCAGAAGCTCATTTCCGTCGCAACCCCCACCGTCCGAAATCTCTCGATCTTGGAAGAAAAAAAAAAAGAAGAACAAGCGGACGACCAAAGTTTACGACAACGTTGGAACTATGGCTGATGCTTCACTCCCTGCTCATCATACAAAACATCTATCAACTCTCCAATATCATATCGGGGGCATTACCTTCCACCTGTGTCAGAGGGATGATGGGATCAGCAATGGGACTGCCCTCTGGTTAGGTGGTCAGATCCTCTCTGCCTACCTATCCTCCGACCTCAACCGTCGTCCTCGTGTCCATACTCAACAAACTCGTCCGCGGGCCGTGGAATTGGGCAGTGGAATTGGCCTCACGGCGTGCGTATCTTTGATCCCAACAACCTGCCACGCTCGCCTGCTCAATTTTCCTTTGTCCGACGAAATTCATGTGGTCGCTTTCACATCCCGTGTACCTGCCTATCGCTATCCTGCAATCGACTTGCTTTCTGCCACCTTCGTGCGTGTGATCAATCGCGGAAATAGCCTCGTACTTTGCTCGCTCGGATACGATGTCCTTGCCACAGACACCGCCCATGTGTGCGATTCCGTGCTAAGACGCAACATCGCTGCGAATCTGCAGCAGCTCCCCAGTACAGCTGGGTCGATTCAAGTTCGCGAACTAGATTGGAACATCGACAGCAATAGGTGGACGTGGAATGATTCGATGCGAATTACTCCCAATTCAGAAGGCAACTCTTCTGCATCCCCGCATGGTAGTGGAGCTAATGAAGGGGATCTACTCGTTTCACGGTTTGATTTAATCGTATCGAGCGACACGCTATATGATGTGTCACTCGTCGAACCATTCTTCCGCACTGTGCGCGCCATAGCTGCAGCCGGCTCGCCTAACTATGTGGCGTCGTTCTCAAACCCGCCAAAACCCCCTGTTGTTCTGCTGGCACTTGAACGACGGGACCCGCGGCTGATTGAGAGGGCACTCGCAAGTGCGCCGGTACCTCTGACTCAGGTGCCGACGAAGAAAGTTCGCAAGGCAATTGAGAAGGCGGGGATACGCTGGGACACAGAGGACTGGGAAGGCGTCGAGATCTGGAAGGGTACCCTAGAGTCTTGCTGATGTGTAAACTGGTGTTGAACGAGAGCTAAAATTTTCGGTGACACTGTGTGTGGGGTCTGTCGCCGGTCCGAGACAAGCCCGCTATGCGGTACCCGGTGGCTGTGTCGTTGTCCAAGTGCTGGCTGACGCGTCGCCGAGCTGTGCCCCAGATTAATAAGACCAGGTCAGACTCTTTGCCAGCTCTGCTTTCATTCCTTCTCCTCCTCCTCCTCCTTCAAGTACACTCTTCCAGTCCACCCCTTCACCAGTTGCAACCCAAGTAAGCATTCATCTCCCGTTCTCGATTCGCTCTTACCCTTCCCTCTGCACCTCCAATCGCCAGCGCACTTATCTCCAGCGACAACCCATATGGCTCCCAAGAAACGTTGCCAACTCCAAGCTGAAACTCCCTGCAACTCTGCAGCCCTCCGCCTCGTTGGCCAATGCCCCCATTGTCGAGCCGATTTCTGTGGCGCAGTATGTCTCTGACGCTGACGTCTCTATCATGCGACTCATACCATCATGCCTTCCCCTAGCACCGTCTTCCAGAGCACCACAACTGCAACAAGCTTGAAGACTGCCGGCAGCAAGCATTTGAGAGAAACAAGGCGAAACTGGAGAGTGAACGGACTGTAGCCTCTAAGATGGCTACAGCATGACATTCTCGCGGTGCCGTCTCCGTGTTCCCTAGGTCTACGTATACTTCCGTTCCCGTGCTGCCCCTCCCTCTGCCACATTCCTCGTGGTATCAACGTGACCATCGCTCTCTATTGCATTATATTTATTGTTTTCTCACCTCACTAGTACATACATACTCATTCCCGTTTATATTGTTGTTCCACCAACTTTTCGTGGCTACACCTTGTTAGATTGGCCCCACACGGACCGGCGATCTCTCATCTCGTTGCGGTTTGGATATTGGTTAATCTAGCATCCTTCTTCAATTCATGGCTGTTACTTGTCGTTATTGATCGGATACCGATGCGGCCTGATCGATGATCCAGCAGCTACTGGTCGCGTTGGGGAACGTCGTATGTGCGGTAACTGTCCAAGTGAAAATGATGAACCTACACATATGGCTCATTGGCAGGTGACTGATCACATCTGGTCCGTGACTCGGGGAGTGTCCCCTTATAGTCCGTTTCCCCCGTTTCCTCTCCGACCAACCCGTATTTATCTTAGCCCCGCGCACCCTCAGATCGTCCAACATCCTCCCCTCCCCATTACTATTCGGTGAGTGTGGACTGCCATCGGGCTGCTCTACCAAATCACATGTATCTTTTGCTGGATCGAGACATGTCTGGTTTTCTATCATGCGCATCGCGACATTATTTAGTGTCCTCGCGCCAAATCAATTCCCGTCTCTTCATCCCATCTCATCGTGTTGCATCCTGAACTCACCCCATGGCATCCAGACTTGAGCAAGTTTATCATCACCTCTCCGATCAATCTAACATGTCGGGCGGTCCGTTGATCCGTCAGCATCTGTCATCTTTTACTCAATCCAATGACAGAACTTTGGCAAAGCGTCCCACTCGCCCCACCGGACAGGTGCGTCGTGTCTACCGTGCCTTCGACCTGCTGATCATAGTGGGCCAGCATTTTCAAGCTCTCGACTGCTTGCAATGCGGATACCCACCCTCAAAAGATCAACCTCGGCGTGGGAGCCTATAGAGACAACGACGGCAGGTCTTGGGTACTTCCTGTCGTTAAAAAGGTGTGGACGATGACGTTTATGAGCCCCCGTCCACTCACATACCCTGCATTTGCATCGTGTTTGATGACCAGGCAACTGAAATTCTGTTGAATGACCCTCTATATAACCATGAGTACCTCCCTATCACTGGTCTCCCCGAGTTTACCGCGGCTGCCGCTAAACTCGTCCTGGGTCTGGACTCCCCTGCCATAACCGAGGGACGCGTGGCGAGCGTGCAGACTATTTCCGGAACGGGAGCGAACCACACGGCAGCACTTTTTCTGAGCAAGTTTTACCATTTCAACGGCGAGAAGCAGGTCTTTTTGAGTAACCCTACATGGGGTAGGTAGTTTGTCATACCTCCTGTGAGTGGCGCTCATGTTGGCACAGTCATCCATCACGCCATCTTCAAGAATGTCGGAATTACTCCACTTGAATACCCGTATTACGATCCTCGCACCATTGGCCTTGACCTTGAAGGGTTTAAATTGACACTGCAAAACGCGCCGGAGCGTTCGGTGATATTGCTGCATGCATGTGCCCACAACCCCACTGGAGTGGATCCCACGAGGGAGCAATGGAAAGAATTGGCCGATTTGATAATCGCGAAGAACCACTTTGCGTTCTTCGACTGTGCATACCAAGGGTTCGCCAGCGGTGACCTCGAGAATGATGCATGGGCTGTGAGGTACTTTGTGGAGAGGAAGGTCCCGATGCTCGTCTGCCAGGTAAGAATGAACATTTTGGTCTCTCAAGCTAGCGTCGGGCTAACATAGGGTATTCAATAGAGCTTCGCGAAGAATGCTGGATTGTATAGCGAGCGAATTGGGGCGTTGCACATGATTTCACCTAACAAGGATACCGCTGAGCGAGTGAGGAGTCAGTTGTCGGTGATGCAGCGGAGTGAGATCAGTAACCCACCATCTCACGGAGCGCGCTTGGTGAGCAATTTGTCAGTTGGAAGACATTAGCGAGATTCTGAGCTGCTACAGATGGCGCTGATCCTGAACAATGCGGAATTATTCGAGGACTGGAAGAGGGACATTAAAACGATGGCACACCGGATCATCTCCATGAGAGAGGAGCTTTACCGCTTGCTGACTGAAGAGCACAAGACGCCTGGTGACTGGAAACATATTACCAAGCAGATCGGGATGTTCAGGTGTGTTTGGATCTTTACGTGTTTGGTGGGAGGGGAGCTAACGGGGTGTGATAGCTTCACCGGTATGAACGCGGAACAGTCGCAGGCGATGGTCGAGAATGCGCACATCTACATGACTACCAACGGAAGAATATCGATGGCAGGGTTGAACACTACCAACATCCGATACTTTGCAGAGAGCATGAACAAGGCGGTGCGAGGCCAGCTGTGAAGGAGAGGAATATGTGGCTGTGTAATAGTATGTTGTATTGTGTGACAAATGTGACATAAATGGAATTGTGGTCATTGATGACGTCCAATGTGTGCCTTGCGTGCGATGACATCATCTTCCGAATCTGGGCCTGTCCGGAACCCTCCCCGACGTCCGCGCTCGGCCCTTGGCTCGGATCGACCGTGACAACCGATTAGGCGTGTGGCTCGTCCTCGTCGTCCACGTTCCCGACGGTCCTCTGCTCGTCGTTGCCCTCGACGCTCACGAATGCAGTCCTCCATCACCCACAACGGACTCGTGCTATTCCTTTGTTAATCACTGCCTTGCGTCACCTTCACCTTCACGCTGATTCCCCATCCCGTCCTCGTGTCCCCCCGCCCTATTCTTCTCTCCGAGGCCTTTTAAACGGCCTCGACCAAAGTCCGTCTACCATTTCTTGTTTCTTTCTTCTATCTTACTCCATGGGTAATGTAGTGTCGTTAGTCGATATTCAACACTCTAGTCCTGCAGCAGAGGATCCCCCAGCCTCAAATCTACCCCCTTCCCCAAGGTCCACCGCCGCTCCTTCGCACATAAGCTTGTTTGCACCACAGGCGTTGAGCGCCTTTGCTCCTTCTCCCTCTCCGTTCCCTTCCCCGTTCCCTCACGATAATCCGTTCGATTCTCCGCCTTCCTCCCCTCCCCTCCCATTCTACACAGCTCCATCTACTCCGCTGACCTCTCCACAGCAAGAAGACCCCCCTCAAGATTATACGTTGGCATCTCTGGGGCAATTCACCTCTGCTGCAAAACCTCCCTCTCCACCTCCCCCGAACGGTCGTTTCACACCAGTCCCATCTACATGCGATATCGAGACAATCCCCCCTCCTGATGCTCTCGTTTCCGCCGACCTAGCCCTTGACTTTACGTTGGACGACGAAGCCCTAAGCACTCTCGAAAAGATATACCTCTTTTCACGCAGTAGATCTGCACATCATCGGTAAGCACATCGTTACCATTTCATTCCAAACTATCGAAGTTCATGTCGGTCTTACAGCATCTTTATTTCGCATGCACTCCCATCATTTCTCGCTAATGTTACGCCGCTCGAAGCCGCAGAATATGTCTTGCCCCTTCTTCCGAGCTTGGCCATGGATGAAGGTAGACGTGGTACTCACAATTCCCTCGAGGCGAATCTTACCGTCATTTAGATGAGTCCGTCAAGGAAGCCCTTGCCTCTGAATTGGTGGACATACTCTGGTGGTTCTTGACGGTATATCGACGTCTTCCCTGGTTTATTTCCTCGTCGGCTAATACTTCCTCCAGCATTGTTTGTTGGTGGAGGACCCCCCAGATCCTGGGATTATGCCTACCGCTCGACAACATGGTGGCAACGAAGTGACACTGATATCCGTGCAAGCTTTCACCCCTATATTAGGAACGCTTCTTCTCAGTCCCAATGGCATGGTCGGTGGTCCCGCGAGGTATGCCATCGTTGATCTACTCGGCAGGATTCGGAAAGCAGATGACGCAGAGGAGCACGGTATGGAGGGTGTGGACTATACGGACAACATTCACGGTTTTTTCGGCCGATGTCAGAGACAAATGTTCGAAGATGAGCTCATACATCAGCTTGTCATTGGGATCGGACGATTGGACACGGCCACCGAGGATGATGACGTCGCCGAGATATGGTACGACGCGACCGCACGAACTCCTGCAGGAGAATTCCCGGATGGTCGAGCATCCACATCGAGCTTCTACGCCGGCGAATCTGCGATGAACCCATACTTTCCCGTTCCTACACCTAATCATTCGCCCGAAGCACCGTTTTTGTCGGTCGGTTCACCACCGCTGGGTATTCCCCCACTGCAGCTCTCTTCTGATATCTCGCGAGGACATCCTTCACCGATGGCTAGTATTGCATTCCGTTCTGAGACTCCTTCCATTGGAACGTTTCCCATCTCGGAATTTGATCCCGAGGCTCATCTCCAAAACGGAATGCCACAACCCGACCGCCGATCCGCGCGCCAAGAGACTCGAGACCCCAACGAGGATTTTGACCCTGGGGAACAAGCGGCCGTTGGGCGGTTATCGAGTATGAGTTTGATTGCTGCGGTGGCAGCCAGTGGTATATCGTCCGACAGTGATCTTTATTCTCTGTGCTAATATCATAATGTCAAGGGTCTCTGCGGTATGACGCTCAGCGTGACTTCGTTAGGGAAGTCGAGCGAGCTGGCAAGGACCCAATATACTGGGTGAGGCGAGAAGCCTCGTTCGCGCTCGGGGCCCTCGCCAAGGTCATTCCAGAAGAGCTCGTGGTGTCAGCACTCGTACGCATCCTTTACGTTCTGAAATTGATGACCTTACTCATAAACTTCATCAGCTTCCCCTGTTTGAGGTGCTCCGCGTGGATGCAATATGGCATGTTCGGCATTCCTCCCTTTTTGCATTACCCGCTATGCTTGCTCGCCTACCCATGGACTTGCGGCGGGCTGTGGCTCTTTCAACTGTCCTTCCACTTTCGCGAGATGAGTCTCCTGCGGTCCGCTCCGGGGTTCTAGAGGCCCTTGGCGAAATACTGTACTCCTTCCATGCAGACCAATGTGGTCCACCAGATGAACTGCTTAGTCTATTTCTTGGCCATCAAGAAGACCCTGCATCAACTCGATCAAGGGGTTTTGGCATCCCGCATCCAGCTCCATTCGGTGAGGCCTTTGACGCGCGAGCTGCGTGACGCCACTGACAATCCGCAGCCCCGTCTAAATTAGATTTATTTTACGATGATCCTGTTCGCCCACTAGCGTGTGCATTCAACTATCCTGCTGTCGCACTTACATTGGGTCGAGCCCGATGGGGAGAGCTACGCTCGTTATATCGTACGCTGTCGCGGAATAGATCGTCGAAAGTTCGCAGGACTCTAGCAGCGAGTCTTGGTGAGCTAGCGATGGTCATCGGTCCAGAAAACGCTCAAAGAGACCTCGTTGACGTCTGGGAGGATGCCATGCGATGTGAGGAAGATGGGGACATACGGTTGAAGGCCATTGAGGCTCTTCCGCTTCTTGTTCGCGCGCTTGGCGAGGGAGAGGCGAGGGACGGTATTTTTGTTAGTATGGTGAAAATCTGGGATGAGGGGTGGCTACGGAGGAGCTGGAAGGCTAGAGAGGGTGTAATCAAAAACATCCCTGACCTAGTTGGCGCACCGACGCACCAGGAGTGTGTCCATCAACTCCTCAAAAGGGGTCTAGAAGATGACTTTGGAGCAGTCAGGGAGGCCACAGTATCCGTGGTAAGCATGTTCGACACATCTTGCTTCGTTTGCCTCACGTTTGTCTAGGTCACGTACATGCGCACGGAGAGGGATTCATGGAGAGCTGTTCTGGAACGACTGCGCGACGACATCCTGCAGCTGGCGTATGCGCCTCCATTTAGAAAACGCATGACGTATGTACCTTGGTTCGCTGATTCTCTAATATTCAAGATCCCCCCTCAGATTTGTCGCTTGTCAGCAAGCATTGGCATTATCTTTGCCTGGGGAGACTCTCTTGGTGGACCAAGCGAGCTGGCAAGCTCTCGATAGACTAGCTGGCGATAATATCATTGGCGTTCGAATCGGCGTCGCACGTCTCGCTGGTTGTCTTTTCGGTTCGTACATATTACACCAACTGCTCGACCATACTGACTCTGGCTACTCAGAACATTTTGCACGAAGTTCTCGTCACGTTCCACAGCCGGTGGTCGACTTGGTGAATCGAATGCGCATGGATTCGTCTGCCGAAGTGAGGTCATATGTACCATCCCCCATGGATCGACCTGTCTTTTCACACTGTTCCGGACCATCCGAAACATTCTCTCGCCCACCCCCGATGACATATCGAGCACCCAACTCCAGTGAAATAGACCCCCCATAATTTGTGGAAGCATGCTTTGGATCCTCGCAAATGTCTTATTTGGGACCCACATTGCTGTTCACGACGTATGTTCACATCGCATCGCATATACATTATTCCAAGGACATTCTGTCTTTTTTTCCCTCTTTGTTACACTACCTACGACTATCCGACTGATGTGATTGTATTGTATCATCGTTTCTTTTTTTGTCTCTTGTACATACCTAGCATTTGCTGCATGGGCTGCGGTTTGAGCATTAATGGGAATTGCGTCGTTTAAGGGAACATCTTTTTTCGGATCGTGAGTGAACGTGAACCCTCTGAGAGTCTGATGGTGTGTCCTCTATTTTCGACGACAAAATGTTGAGTCGCATTACCTTTCACGGGGTCAAGCTACGTTGTATTCAAGCAAGTCCCATCGGTTGGGGAAACAAGCAACTGGATTCCGGTATCGGATACGTCCAAAGACGACGATTGCTATTATGAAGCAGAGCCTTTCGAATCGAGAATAAAGATCACCTTGATCCAAGGCGAAGACGAGGCCGCGGCTTGTCCTGGCTTTGTCCCCTCTTTTGCCTCGCTGAATTCATCGGGCCTCATGTATGGAAAAGGGGATGGTGCCAGCGTAATCTGACATACATGATACTTGTGAATTGTCCAAGGTCAGAAAATATACGGAGCAGACGCTCCTCGCGTGATAGGCTCGCTTGAATGCCTGAGACCTCCTTCCTTTAGGAGAGGGAGACGGATGATAATAGAGCGGATAGATGGAAGATGTGACGCGGAGAACCAACTTGGTCAGGGGATGAATATTCCTGAAGGGGTTGATCTCATCGCCATTTTGATGTTTGCGGCGTTCACGCGTTCGTTCACGTGTGTGTTTCAAGTATTCCCGTCTCGCACATCCGACGGATACGATTCTTGTACCACATTGACCGCGCTCGCGAGATACCGAGGCAGAGCTGGATCTTTGCAGGTGTCACGTTCACTACCTGCTACTACGTGGCCTACACTCTCAGCTTTCTAAGAACTTATCCCTACCTGCCGTATGACTGGATAACGAGAATGAAAGGCGTCAACCGCGGTTTCGTCATCGCCCGTTATGTTTTCTTCGGTAACTCCTCTTAGCGCTCTGAGCCTACCCACCCTCTCAACTTTAACAGCTCTGTTTACCATGTGTAATGCAATCATATGCAGCGTCGCTGTCTGGAACCATAGTCTCGTTCTTTCCGAGCAGGCATGTTAGTGACTACGTCCACGATTGCTCTCCCTACCTCTGCGCTAATCTCATTTATCCAGCGCAAGTCGGTGTCTATCTCATCTTCCTGGGTGCATTAAGCCTTGCTTTGATCTTTACCCTGTGCACTCGTCTCCGAAGATGTTGTTCCGATTGACTGATATAGTGATAGGATATTCGTGGAATTGCTATGCATCGACGACCCATTTACTACTCGCGTATGGTTCGAGTGTGGATGGATCTTCCTCTTCTGGATAATGGAACTTGGTTCGTTTGCTCTAATCATCCGCCCCGTTTGTGGGTCCACTCACGATGCTTCGATATTAGCCGGTGCCGCAGCTGTGGCCGCAATCGAGACTGCTCCCATGTGTTCCGGTCAAGGTTTGCGACCCATCTTTTGAGACCGGTTGTAATGTTGACCTTTCGAGGTAGTTGTTACATTCGTGATTTCTCTCTGCACTTCGACACAGGTGCTTCTCGCTTTCACCTGGATTTGCACGATCATATGTCAGTGATAAATCATGACACTCTGGCGGCCATCCTGATTAGTTCCCCAACATGCTTTGCAGTGCTTACATACCTCGTCTCTCTCGTGGTCTTAGTGGTGTCACAGTATCACCATGATCAGGATATCTGGTCTACCAGTGTCAGGACCCTCCTCACAAGGACTGTATGGCACCTCCCAGGTGCCCCGAGCTTGCCCTTTCCAGCCTTGTCCAAGAAGCGCGTACCTGCGGAGATTTACACACCCCAGCCTATGCGCTCCAAGCCACCCCCGAAGTACCTTCACCGGGGACTAAGTCCCGAATATGCGATCGAGCCGTTTTACCCCCCGTCTGCGCTGCCGGAGCAGATGAACGTTCCGTTCTCGCCTACTCTCCCCGAGGCCGTACCCCTTCGTCCTCCACCACCTGCGCACCCTGTCCCCGCGCACGTGAAGTCTGTCCCGAAGCGAGCTTTGCCGCCCACGAGGGGTGTGCGACACCCGGCAAGCGCACGGAGCCCGGCGATTGACCAACTCGGTGCTCCGCAGTCGCTGCCTTCGTCGATCATATACGCAAGCTCGAGTCCTTTGTCTGCAGCAGCGCCGGTCTCAAGTCAGAGCACTTCTCTGCCTTCTTCGTCTCCCCTCAGTGATTGGCCCCGCCAAGACGTCATGCAACGGCCAGTCAAACCAAGGCAGAAACGAAAGGCCCCGCCGAGCGCATTTGAGCTCCCGAAGCGGCCCGCGGCAGGAGCGGTACCGTCCGAGCAGCCCGTTGCCGAATCGCTCGCCTCAAACCCACTTTCACAACCGCGCGCGAGACGTCCGTCGGGGCCTAGGTTACGTGTGCCCTCGGGGGAGAGCATACACAGACCAGCACCGCTTGATCTGGGATAAGTAATCACCAATAGTCGGGATGTTGTATAGTAGTAGTGGGGTTATTGATAGGTGTTACTCCCTTGCACAGGAGGTTTATTGTCATAGATATATGTAATAACTTTCTTGCGTCGGGCTTCTTGCAAGGGTTTGGGAAGCTGCCAATTGCATGCGCGCATTGCACAGATCGGTCCCTTTGAGTTCACTCTACGAGCATCCCGTGCCACCACTCGTTCCCCTGTGCTAAATACGCATCATAGATGGAGAACCCGCATGCTGAACGTCAAGCAGTCCTTCTCGAACGAATTCTGAAGAACGCCGTGAGTGGCTTTCCGATCTGTAACCAATCCAGCACCGTCTGACTCCCGTTCAGTCGGCATGCACGGAAATGATTCTTGAGCTGAACCACTGTGTAGAGGTGTGTCTATATCACTCTCAGCCAACCATGCACCCCCATCGCATCGTATTCGAATGTGTATGCATCAGGAAATCCTCAGAGCGAATGCTTCTGTCAAGATCGCCGCCGATTTGGCGACCAAGTACCGCAAGAACGTGCAATACAATCTGGAGGCTACCAAACAAGAGTTTGAGGCGTCATAATGATGCTCGGAGATGGTGTCTTTGGACATGGCGGACGGATATGGCAGAGACAGTAGACTTGGTCCGTTGCGGACCAGCCTTTGTATGAGGAGGTTGGCTCTGTGCGATTGGTGGCCATGTAGGGTCATTCTAGTTCGCGGCAAATAGGCGGATATTGGACAATCCATGCTCGTCCTTGCGGAGATAGCACGTAGCTAGACAGAGTGTTGATTAGTAGTACTCTGTCTAATTCACTGTAGCATCGCTATAACCTTCCTTTCTCGGACAAAGTTATTGTTCTCTCCTCCCCTGGGTATCCGAGTCTTATTGTTCTCCGCGTGCACCTCGTTCACGCGCCCATAGCTGCGTAAGGATAATGTGGAATCGATATTTATTGAGGGCTTCTTTCGTGTTGCTGTTCCCCCGTCTCTGGTGGACCTAGACAGGCTGGCCATCTAATATCATTCTTTTCTACTTCCTTGCACGTTCAGCTCGCCAGCTGCTCTTGATTTCGTCTCTCCTTCATCCTTTACTTTCATTCTAGTTCTTCGGCTCAGTCTCTCTGCACAAATCCATTCTTTCACAAAAGGCTCTACACGTCTACGAAAACTGCTTGACGCGATGCTTAATGCGTTCCTTGCCATTCGCACTGTCTTCTTCGGTGAGTGCCCCCTGCGACATCAGACTGGGGAGCGATGTGCTTATGAATGTCAAGCACTCCTGATGTACTTCCATGTCCTCGTTCTTGTGTCTGCATCGTGGAATATAACGGCGGCACAATCATCCGGAATGTTGGGTGAGTGGTGTCGCGACTCAGATCATGTATGTGCAGAGCTCATATACTCACAGCGCCGGGTGCGTCGGTGTTCCTCGTTGCAACCTCCATCTTGATCTTCGTCTTCGTCTCAATGTAAGCGACAAACGTTGGACTCGCCTGTCGCTCGTATTTATCAGCCTTTTACTAGGGCGTCTCTTGCCGATTTAATCTGCGTGAGGGGAAGGCCTGCGCATGTGAGGGTGGAGTGTGGTTGGGCGCTCCTCATGAGTATTTTCCAGCTAGGTAAGCCCTTTGCATGATGGCACGCAATGATGCCAATTAACGTGCTGCAGCTGCTACCATTAATGTGACCGTAAATGGACCTGCCATGACCTGCCAGACGCACTGTAAGTCAAGGGGACGTAAACGCTCCAACAATTGCTCACGCATTTTTTAACCTTAGCACCCTGGGCCGTTTGTGCATCGGCTTCGCTGTTGGTTCACGTCAGCTGGCTAGCCACCCTCATCAGTATGTCTTGTCCATGTGCCCATGCCGAGTGTACTAATGGATTTGTACAGTCATCACGTATTGTCTTACGATTTTTATCACCTCGGTCATTCACGCAGCATCCTTCCCAGAGATATGGACTACGCCTGTATTCTACGTCCCGTGGTTCGGCGCGCACCCTGATGCGCAGACTCCTGTGGTCGTCTCAAACCTACGCTCAGGGAAGCACTTCAAGAACGGTTCTTCATCGACGTCTTCCAGCGAGGGATCCTGCGCTGTTACAAAGTACATTGCGGAGCGTTGGGAAAAGCTGTCCCAAACCGAGCGCCAACCCGTGCTGTCCGGTCCAATATTGTTTACCAAAGGGGAACATCGGTCCACCGACTCCAGTCGACCGGCCTGGGCTCGTCAGCAGGAGACTCGCCGTGCTGTCGACAGCCCGTTCGCAAAGCCGCTACCTGCACGCAAGATTGGTCCTCCCCCTCGAGCGAAGACACAAGTCAAGGAGGTTTTCACAGCGGGGGACAGCCAGTACGTCGACACCAACTCGTACTCGGCATTGACACCACGGACGCCTACAATATTCCCAAAGACGCTCGCTAACCCAGATCTACCCATCCCGCTTCCTAGCCTATCAGAATGGATGCGCGCGGATGCTGCCATGGGAATTACGGTCCACACAGAACCATCCATGTCTTGATTTCTTGATTTCTTGATTGCTTGTTCTACCTGGTCGGCGGGGTTCCATCCAGGTAGTTCTTGGGGACATTGGCACAGTTCATTTCAGCATCTTCACAAGTACAATACCACATTCATTGTAGTACCCTTTCGTGTTCTGTATCCTTACTAACTTCCTAGTTCTTGATGTATAATAGCATTGTTTAATCCAAGCTTGCCAATTCAAGAAATAGTCCACGAGTGAACAAAAATAACTGTCCGATATCCAGATATCAGAGGTATGTATAACTATCACCCAGAGGGTTACAGTTCAGAGCCCTCAGCGCCGCCTGTCTCAAGCCATAATACGCGGGCCCGAAGCTTGCGATTCTCCTCACGAGCTTTAGCAAGAGCTGTGGTGGTACCGTCAAGCTGCCTTTGGGTCTCTTCGAGCTCCTCGAGAGTTCGCTCTTCGACTTCTCCCGCGCCCACAGCGATGCCTATTCAAGAGTGACGTTAACTAATGACGATCTCGAAGGAACATACGTATCTCACCTCCTACGAGTTTAACCAGACGCCATAGACGAAGAATGACGAGCAAGCCGGCGAGCTCACGCTCTCTACCTTTAAGCACGAATTCAAGAACAAATGTGGTGATGACAATGATGGCATCAAAGAGATGGAGGGGAGCGTGTGTGACACCAAAGAACGGCAAATAGTATCGAAACCCGAAAGCCCATAAAGAGAGGGGGATTTCGATAAGAAAGAACGAGGTAATGCCCAATGATATGTTGGCTAGAATTTCGAGCCAGATCGGTCCCTCTGGGCCATTTGAAGGGGTACAACCGTTAACAAGAAAGCCATAGGCAATATCTGCAATTACGCAGGCCGCGTCAATAGCAATCTGTTGTGTAGAGGGTATCTCAATACAGGCATGGAAACAACGACGTGTGTGTACCGCACCAAAGTGAGAACGAAGGTGTGCAAACGCTGTGACTCAAGGACGTGGGCGACCACTGCCCGAGGGCCAGATTGTCTGGATGAAGGTGCAGCTTCGTACGAGACTGGGAGCAGTGGTTGTTGTTCGGCTGCATCCAGGTCAGACATGATGGTTACTGGTCAAGCTGTACCGGCATTAGGCGTAGCTGTCCCTGAAGTGAAGAACGACTCACTTCTTCTTCTTCATTCTCTCAAGTCACGATCACGTGGAGGGGGTTGATGATCGGGACTCGGGAGTTCATTGATTTAATTTGCAACCCGCCGGCGACAATCTATGACATTCATGGCCTCCTCAATTCTGCGTGTAGGCATCAGATCGTTCTTGAATCAGCAGTCTGCTTTCTTGCGGCCATCCATTTCTCGGACTACTTCACTCGCGCGGACGACACTGCTCCCGAAGGCACACTGGCAGTCAAGTTCCTGGGCTGTGCGACACTCACGTCAGGGTTTGCCTCTGCTGTTCACCGCGACTGGAATAGCCGGCATTGTCATTGGGTTATCGTCCTTAACAGCCTCCTCCACGCTCCACTGTGACGGTGAGTGCGGCATATCGTTACCGAGTCTCCCCTCACTAGCACTACCCAAGATGTAAAACCCAAACAAACCACCCCTCCTCTCCCTCCTCCTCCTCAGTCGTCCATCAGCGTCTACGAGCTGACATTCGGCACTGCCTGCGGCATCTGTGCCGGTGTGTTCATCAAGAAAGGTGCACGTATGGTTGCCTTCTTCCTCGGCGGTGTCTTTGTTCTTCTTCAGGTATTTCATCTCCCGCTCGATCTCAACCACTCCTCATTCTTCCTTAGTTCCTCGGTTCTATGGCTCTCGTGAAAGTCGATTGGGCGCGTATGGCATTTCGTTTCGAGGATTTGTTCTACACGAGAGACGCAGTTGGGAATAAGAAACCACCGACTGTCAAGTCGATATGGAAATGGATCGTGGATTTCTTGACGGCTGATTTCCAGCCTAGAGCGTCGTTCCTTGCGGGGCTTGCTCTGGGAGTCAGAGTCGGTTAGGCACTTTCTTGTGGATCGTGTGATGTCGAACAGTCTGTAACTTAGTGTCGCTATTTGTTGTAATAATAATCTCCGGGCCAGGCTATAATATCTCTTGGGTCGCTCAACATAGGGGAACATACTTCCGAATACGGAAGGATGAAAAAGTCTCTAATCCTTCATCTCTACTAGCTACAAGTCCGACAATCATGGGTGGTAGAAGAGCAAAATACAAGCAAGGTCCACCCACTCCACTCCCAAATCCCGATCGTCCATCACCCAATAAACTCGGAAAGCGCAAAGCAGATGCCGACCATGAACAATCCACCGTCGTCGTCAGGGCAGCTAAACGCGCCAAGGAAAACAAAAAGAAAAAACCCGTGATTGAGATGGACGGATCGCCAGAACCGGAGCCGTTGCAGGAGGCATCCCCTCTGTCCGATGAGGATGGCGAGGACGAGGAAAAAGATATAGATGACGCGCCAGAACCAGCACATGAATCGAATATGTTGTGGTCTTCATCGGATGAGGAGTCGGGCGACGAGGAAGGCGAGCATGTCACTATATCAAATATAGAGAAACTCTCCAGAGCGTTGGACGCGGAAGCCGCACGAGAGGCTGAGCTTGATCTGGAGGAGACGCAAAATGCTGCGATGGCAGAGGACGACGATCGTTTGGACGCGGACGTGGACATGGAGGGCGAGGAAGAGGAGGGCGAACCGTTCCACCTACCGACTGCTGAGGAGAGAGAACAGGAAAAGATGGGCGTATCTGATGTACACGTCGTACAACGGAGAATGCGACATTGTGTTAGGATACTCCGTAACTTCAAGAAACTCGCAGAGAAGGACAGGTATGTCGTCGTTTATCGTCTTACTGTTCTTGCTCAATCATGGCGTCAGGTCACGATCTGAATACGCTGAACAACTCCTGGCAGACATTGCTAGCTATTTCGGATACAACGATTTCTTGACCGAGAAGCTGTTCCAACTCTTCCCGGTTGCAGAGGTAAGGCTTGTATATCTCCCGCAGAACACCATCCGAACTGTAGGTATTGACAGGCTATTGAATTCTTTGAGGCGAACGAAGTCCCAAGGCCGGTTACGATTCGCACGAATACCCTGAAAACGCGCCGACGAGATCTTGCCCAGGCACTGATCAACCGAGGTGTCAATCTGGAACCAATAGGCAAGTGGACGAACGTCGGATTGCAAGTCTTCGAAAGTCCCGTCCCGATCGGTAAGGACTCAGACCGTTTCGTTTCTTCGTTTCGGTTTACTCAGGATACTTCAAGGTGCAACACCCGAGTATCTTGCGGGACATTACATGCTTCAAGCGGCCTCTTCCTTCCTCCCTGTCATCGCACTTTCTCCCCAGCCTAATGAACGTGTACTCGACATGGCCTCCGCACCTGGAGGGAAAACAACGCACATCGCTGCACTTCTTCAAAACACAGGTCACGTTTTCGCGAACGATGCAACTAAAGCTCGCACCAAAAGTCTTGCAGCAAATGTCCATCGGATGGGTTGCAAGAACGTGACTGTTTGCTCTTACGATGGACGAGAGTTTCCTAAAGTCATGGGTGGCTTTGACCGGGTTCTCCTCGATGCACCATGCAGCGGGACGGGCGTCATCAGCAAAGATTCTAGCGTCAAAATCAACAAGGTAATGTCCTCGTCCCTATTCAGTTGATATTATCTGACCGCTTGTCTAGTCTGGGCGCGACTTCCAACTTCTATCCCACCTGCAAAAGCAACTGATCCTGTGCGCTATCGACAGCGTTTCTCCCGATTCCAAGACAGGCGGCTACCTCGTCTATTCGACTTGTTCGGTCACAGTTGAGGAAAACGAGGCCGTCGTAGACTACGCCCTTCGGAAACGCCCGAACGTGAAACTCGTCGACGCAGGTCTAGAATTTGGACGCGAGGGCTTTACAAAGTATCGCGGGAAGATATTCAATCCGTCTCTAAATTTAACGCGACGGTTCTACCCCCATGTCCACAACATGGACGGTTTCTTCGTTGCCAAGTTCAAGATAGAGAAGCGTTCAAAGGTGCAGGCGGCAGACAAAGTCGTTGAAGCCATCAACAAACTGTCCGTGAACGTAGAGGAAGAAGACCACGGGTTCGATTCCGAAGAGGATAAAGTGTACATCGAAGGTCTGTCTATTCCATTTGACGTCTCGCTCGTATCTTCAATTCTCGTTGCTACTTTTAGAGGGAAAGCGGAGACAAATGAAGGCCAAGGGTCTTCGGGTTCCGCCGCGGAAAAAGCCCGAACAGAATGCAGGGACAAAGGTATCAGGATAAAATCAGGGATTTCTATGTACCCTATACCCTGCCTTGCAAACCCTTTTCCAATCTCGGAGCATTATCAGCGACAGCTCAAACGGAACAAAACATTCCATGACATCTGCTGTTGTCATGTCAAGTTTTGTTATCACTGATAGGGAATGCAGGTGGAGCCTGGTCGTTTGAAACATTGACTGAAAGAAGTATAAGCAGACCCACATAAGAGCAAATCCAGGGGCTTCCCGAAATCAGTTTGGGAGTCTTCCACGACGACCTGAACCTCTCAGGAAACAAAGAATGAATGGTTGAAAGCATGAAGAATGTTCACGCTCCGACTGCGAGATGCCATCTAAGGTCGCACGAGTTGGAGACAGACTTCTAAACCAAGCTCGGATCCGGTAGGTGGAAGAGCGAAGAGACGTGGGTTATCGTGCTCGGAGCCTGGTGGGCTCAAGAAACGCGGTTCCGGAGGGAAGGCGATTTCGGTGGCGATTCGCACCGCGGACGAGATACGCACCCGGGTGTGCACACGACTCATCCCACATGTGTGAGCAGATGGGCTTGTTGACGAGCGTCGTGGATGACAGTCGGCTTGGGGAGACGGAAAGTCATGAGGAAAGGTCCGAAAGGACGACCACCTCTGATGTGAGTGTGACAGCAAGAGGGAAGGAATTGCACCCTCTCGATCAATCACAGAAGTCGGACCCGGGAGCAGTCGTGCACAACAGGGAGAGAATAAAACTGGTCACAAAGGTTCTTGTCCATAAACATATAACCATGACTACGCGGTCAATGTTCTCACCGTCTGAGATGATTTAAACCTTGGTGCCATACGGTTCGTGAATGATGCATGATGGAAATGACCGTGATCATATCAGCAGCAAAGGAAGCAACCAGCCCACATGTTTTGCTGAGACAGGAGGTTTAAACGTGAACCCGAGGAGGAGGACGTGTGCGCCTGACGAGAATTGGTAATAGTATACAGTGTACTAGTGGATACAAAACGTCATACGTCATTAGAGTCGTGTGGCATATCATCTCGGCTGTCGGGTATTGGGAAGAAAACATACTACAAGACAGTTGACATGGCGTTAATCAATTTGGCTCGTTTGGCAGATATACGCAGGTCCACGTTCGAGGCTTCTCCATCGCACGGAGGATACAATATCCTCTCAGAGGTTCACGTTGAAAAGAAACGGTGACAGGACGGGTTTCCGCCCAAGCACCTTGGTTAAAAATGCCAGAAATACGCCGGTCTCAAGGAGACAGTTGACTAGCTCGTTTGAGCGCGGTGATTGAACATTGTAGGGAGGAATCGTGGGAATCGTGTGTTGCGCCAGGCTCCCTTTCAAGCTGTCACACGCCCAGTCAGTGAGCAGAACTCGGCCCTTGTAGAACAAATCTCGCTCCGCCGAGCAGCAGTGAAACAAGGGATACAGCGTTGGAATTGCAAGGAAGTGACTCTGTGTGGTTATCTTGAGACCATGCCAAGTTACCGAGGGGATCTGAAAATTTGAAAGGTAGCGATCGGCAATTTTGGATGAATTGGTCAATGACGTGATCCGGTGATACTCTTCTGCGTTCCCTTTTATGGGTTCTTTTGGCGATCTAACCAACTCTGCCACCGCACGGACCACATTATGGGTATAGTAGAGCACCTTTTACCACGAGGGATGTTGATGAGCTACAGTACTGGTTTGTGACGAGTTGACTAGCGTCGTGTAAGCGCCGTGAGAGTGGCATGACCCAAAATAGGGAAAAGCGAAATTGGGTGACAACTGTTTAAAAATTAGGTCAAGTGTTTTTGTTTGGCGCGTAAAGCGGAGACAAATAAGGATAAGAGAGGCGCGAATTTGTTCTAAACCGTATCTCTTCCTTTCTCTCTCCTACTTCTCTCTGGTCAACGGCCCAGCGCTGCGTAGCACGCCCTTCTCTCTCTTGTCATTTATACTTTTTTCATGTTCGTCCTCTCTCGTCCTCTCCCCCGTCCTCCTCGCTCACTCTTTCACAGCTCACATTCGCATTTCTTGCAATAATGTCTGCTACCGAGCCCACCGTTGCTGCTCCCGCCGAGGAAGTCAAGGCTGTTGAGACCCCTGCTGTCGAGCCTGCCCCCACCACCGAGGCTCCCGCTGCAGAGCAGTCCGCTCCTGTTACCGAGGGCGCTGCCTCAGCCGCTGTAGGTGCATTCCCTTGGTGTCTAATAATATCACCTCACCTTCACCCAGGACGCATCAAAGGAAGAAGTCAAGGTTGTCAGTATTCAATCCTTTTGAGAGTCGTTCAGCTCTGACGCGCTTGTTTTCAGGAACCTGCTGTCGATGCCACCACCGACGTGCCTGCGGAGCCTACCACTGAGGCTGCTGCTTCTGCGGAGCCCGCCAAGGAAGAAACCAAGACCGTGAGTTATTTATGTCCCATACATTCTATTATTCCTTAATGGTTGGCGTTAGGATGCTCCCGCTGAAGCTCCCAAGAAAGACGATGCACCTAAGAGCCCCAGCCTGCTCTCCAAGCTTCTTGCGCCTCTAGGCAAGATCAAGGTTTCAAGCAAGAGCCCGAAAAAGGAAAAGAAGAAGGAAGAGGTAAATGTTCATCTTTGCTGTGATCATCAGGTGTTTAAATTTTTCAGGTTGAGCCTGCTGCCCCTGCGCCAACTGAGGAGCCTGCTCCTACTGAGGCATCCCCAGCTGAAGCCAAGCCAGAGGAATATGCAGCCCCGGCCGAGGACGCTGCGGCTGAGCCTGTGAAGGAGACTGAGACTGCTGCCCAGGAAGAAGCTCCTGCTTCGGATGCTCCCGCTGAGCCTGCGGCCGAGGTTGCTGCCCCTGTAACCGAAGCTCCCAAGGAGGAAAAGGTGAGGCATTTTTCTCTGGTTGTGCAGGGCAGTTCGTGATTCTTTTGACAGGCTGTCTCCAAGGAGAAGGTTACCAAGACCACCAAGGCTTCTCGCCGAATTTCAGCTCGTGTTGGCGAATTCTTCAAGAGCAGGAAGGCAGAGGTCAACGCTCCACCCAAGGTTGACGAGCAGCCCCCCAAGATTGATGAGCCTACGCCTCTTCCTCCCCTTGAACCCCCTAGCGAGGAGCCTGCTGCTGCTGCGCAAGAGTCGCCTGCTACTGCCCCTGTCATCGCTGCTGCTGCATGAATGAAAATTGGGTAGTTATTTACGATCGACACGAGCTTCTAATTCTTATCCTCTCTGGTGTATCATGTATGGATCGTTTACACCATGCATGATGGCGGATTTTTTTTCTCTTGTCCGTGGCTTGTCTTTCCCTTCTAATACGCTACTTGTTGGATGTGGTTTTGCTTTTCACCTCGATGACTCTCTGATCATGACTACCGCAATCCGTGTCTTCACTGGCTAATGCGATTCATCTGATTTTGATACCCTCTTCTTTGACCATCATATAAGCCCTGTTAATACAAATTGAGGGTTTCCTAGAATTGTGCGTTTGGTGTGAGGTCGTATTTCAGAGCGCGATGCTGAAATGACTCGATCGAACAACTCGGTTATCTTCACAGCGGAAGGACACACCCTAAAACTAACGGAATCGCATGCCTCCCAAGTCCTCTGCCGTCACTAAAGAGCGGTTACTCGTCGACGATGAAGAGGTTTTGCAAGCCGTCGTGCTCGCGGACAGCTTCAACAAACGTTTCGCCCCTCTGACCAGACACAAGCCTCGGGTGAGTTGCACACGGACCTTTCAGGCTTCCTGACCAACCGCAATTCAAAATCTATCAGTGTCTACTCCCCATCTGTAATGCCCCTTTGCTCGACTGGACCTTCGAAAGCCTTGCCCTGGCAGGTGTTCAAGAGATATTCGTCATATGTCGTTCCCATGCCGAACTAGTTAAAACCGCCATAAAGTCTGCGCGATCTCAATCTCCATCCGATCCTGGTAACTCATTCCTTCTGGCCATTGTTTCCCAAACAGAAATTCCAAATGGTCGAAACCCAGCAGTGGGTTGAAGATTGTTCCGATCGTGACTGCCAAGGAGACGTTCTCTCCGGGAGACGCGATGCGAGATATCTACACGCACGGGATCATCACGTCTGATTTTGTACTCGTTACGGGTGATCTGGTGAGTAATATTAGGATCGACGAGGTCGTTCGTGTGCACAAGGAGAGGCGGAAGACGAACAAGGATGCTATCATGACGATGGTGGTGAAGGAGAGCGGGACGCATCATCGTACTCGGCGAGTCTTTCCGGGATTTTGTTTTATGTGTGCGGTGGGTAGCTGACGTACGGATGTCATCCGGGGCGGTAGATCGCAGGGAGATTCTGCTGTCTTCGTGCTAGATCCCGAGACGTCTGAGTGTCTGCATTACGAACCTGTGACTGGCTGGCCGCCCAGGAAGTACGTGAATATACCCCGAGAGATTCTCACCGAGCATCCCGAAATCGACATCCGGAATGACCTCATAGACTGTTCGATTGATGTTTGCTCCGTCGAGGTATGTGCATACACGGAGCTACTCCTTTCGGAGCAGGTTCACCGAGTGATCTGTGCATTGCAGGTCCCTTCGCTTTTCCAAGATAATTTTGACTATGGAGACATTCGGAGAGATTTCGTGCACGGTGTTCTCACATCCGACTTACTTATGAAGAATATCTATTGTTACATTGCGAAAGATGGCTACGCAGCCCGAGTCAAGGACACCAAGAGCTACGATTCTGTCAGGTTAGGGTCATTCACCTCACGGTTGTCTTCGTTGACTGAGGTTGGTTTGTAGCAAAGATATCCTTTCGAGATGGACCTTCCCACTCGTCCCAGATGACAACCATCCCGGCGGGCACTCTTATGAACATCTCCGCGGGAACAAGTACATTGCAAAAGACAATTCTGTCGTACTCTCTAGGTGGACTTACT
This sequence comes from Chalciporus chontae, assembly GCA_038089555.1. Taxonomy (NCBI): domain Eukaryota; kingdom Fungi; phylum Basidiomycota; class Agaricomycetes; order Boletales; family Boletaceae; genus Chalciporus; species Chalciporus chontae. Next base: position 214,517 of record JBBPLD010000016.1, read on the forward strand.
CGTTGCTCCGTGCCTTCCGTAGCGATCTGATCAGTGACCTTTGTCTAGAACATGCAAGATCGGAAACAACACCCTCATCGGCTCAAAAAGCCAAATCGCAGACAACGCCCAAATCATCTCCTCCGTCCTCGGCCAGCGTTGTATCATCGGAGCAGGCTCCGTCGTTCGTAATTCTTACCTCTTTGATGGGGTTGTCGTTGGCCCTGGTTGTACGATCGAGCATAGTATCATCGGAGCTGGGGTTCAGATCAAGGAGAAGAGCAAAGTCGAGCGAGGGTGTCTGATTGCTGATAGGGTGACTGTTGGACCCCAAGCAATGCTGGAACCATTCCAGAAGTTGTCGAGGAAACGTCAAGATACTGGGGACGAGGAAGAGGAGGAAGATGGCAATGATGCCGCCGAGGATGGAGACGACGAAGGAGGGGAGGATGAAGACGACGATGAAGAAGAGAAAGAAGAGGAAGAAACCGAGAGTGATGAAGAGGAGGAGGACTCTGACTATGAGGAAGCAGAAGCTAGTGAGTGCCCGTCTTACAAGAGTATGCTGCCTGTTGATCTCTCGCGTTAAAGACCAAGATCCTGCTGTGCTGCAGAAGCTTGGATCGGACTCTAACGCGATCGTATTACCCCAGCCTAGGATCGATGAGGACGATGAACTCGATGAACTCGAACATCCTAACAACCAGCGACTCATGTGCATCGGTATGCTCGTCCTGTCTCGACCTGAACCGTGACAGTATACTGATCGTCGTCTCTACAGGCGATACAGTTTCTGACCTAGAGTTGTCAGACCCAGGTTCAGTGACTTCCTCCGAAGCAGACTCCGAATCGGAGTCAGACTCTGAGGATGGCGACCGATTCGGAGGACTCAGCGCAACATCATCCTCCACGTCCCTCCCCCTAAACGTACCCTCCGATCTCGTCGCTCAAGCCGACTCAGCTGCTCTCACCGAGTTCCGACATGAAGTCACACAGTCACTCGATCGTGCATTTGCGGAAGGTCACTCAGTCGATAACGCCGCCGTGGAGCTAAAGACGCTGAGAATGGCTAGTAATGTTCCTCTCCGAATGGTGCGCGAAGCGGTCATGGCTGCCGTCGTGAGTCGGATAAAGATAGTCGAAGGTGGTGGGCTACCACAACGGCAAGAGATTGCCGCAATGGTCAGCAGGTGGGGTGGCCTTATCGACAAGATTGGTGGTGTGGATGCTGTGGAGACTATTGAGATATTGCAGGTATGTATCTATGGTGCGATACTTGGCTATGATCCGCTCAAGCTGACGATGTTTCCACAGGAATATTGCGCATCGTCGGACCGCTTACATCTTTTTGGGCAGATTCTCGCTGCAGTCTACCAAGAAGATATCGTGGATGAGGAGGATATTCGGAGCTGGCATAAGAAACCAATGGCGCAAGGGGAAGGCGTCACGCTCCCTGCTCTGTCGGAAAATTTCAAGAAATGTTGGACTGTAGGTGCCCATATGATCAAACAGTTTGATGAGCAGGACAGTGAGGAGGAATCTGAATCGGATGCTGAGGCGGAGAAGAATGCCAAGCTTACTCCTCCCGTATCGCAACAGCGTGGTCCCATCCACTCCTCACAAAAAGCGTCCCTTCAGGGAGACGATGAGGATGAAGACGAAGACGAAGAATAAAGCAGAAGTTAGTAGGCCCAGTAGGCTCGTGTGTGCATTAGACGTCATCAATCACATTACAATTCCAATTTGTTCTATCCTGCGTGTATGCGCCTGACACCGATTCTCCTTTGCCGACTGTCCATCGTCTGTTAATACAAGCATGGCGATCATGGTCGGCAACAGCTGTCTCAGTACTTCAAGATAATGTAAAGAGCTGTGTGGGTGATTTGGCGAGTCAGGAGATGACCCGCTTGACGTGGTTAAACCTACCGTGAATGACACCGGGACTTGAAAATCGAGTGCGTCAGCACAAATACCCACAATGATGACTCAGTACTTACATCCAACCGAGGATGGTCAGACAAATGTTTATGAGCTGTTAGGGACACGGTGAGATGAGCGACTTGTCTCACGCGAATGACTGCAAAGACGTACCAAATCAGAACCACATCCCCGTTCGAAGAACACGCCCAGGGGAGGGATGATGAAGGCAATGCTGTTGACAGAGATTTGAGACGAATGTCATATTGTGTTCGCATCTCCTTCGACTTACATGATCTATGGATCCCCAAGTTTCATCAGAGTCGAGGGTGTGTGTCGAGAGATGGACTAACCTTGCAAACGTCACCGGCAGTAAAAGCCATTGTATGGTACGGTTTCAAAACGGGAGAAAAGCAGCGAGCCCCTGCGGCCATGAGACATTCAATTTATACCATTCCATCTAGAAGATGGATGACGTCACGGTTTGTGTTGTACTGCTGCCGTGGTGGCCCCCTTTGCTGAGCTCATATCAAATCGACAGTTGGCGCCAAGCGATGCGGATGAACCAACTCGCTGAGGCTGAGCTCCAGGAATACTTCGATATTCCTTACGTTCGAACAGTGCCACAGAACCCACTCCAGACATTCGACATTTATATTCCCAAGCATGTTCTAGACACTACCGAACAGCCGCATACGTCCGGTCTCATTTGTTTCATACACGGAGGCGCATGGAGAGCGTGAGGCAGTCCAGTCTAACCCAGCATCCAACATACTGACCTCGTCACTTCAGTGAGGATAAGACCGATCATGCCGAATTGGCCCGCAAGCTCGCCAGATCCACTGGATACCCAGTCGCTCTCCCCAATTATCGACTCACCCCCCCGGAGCCCACGCCAGAGAATTACCTTCACCACCCAGAGCATGCCAAAGATGTCCTACGTTTCCTCGAATTCATTCGGTCGTGGAACAATAAAAACGGGGGATTGTTGTCCCGACAACCGACTCGCCTACTCCTCATCGGGCACAGCTGCTCTGCCCATATGCTGTGTTCCATCTTCCTAAACATGCCGAGCGACTCAGAGGACGTCCGTCCTTCCGACGAGCTCGTGAAATCCACCTCAGCCATCATCATGTCGGAGGGCATCTATGACATCGACTCGCTGCTTTCGAGCTTTCCCGCGTATAGAATGTGGTTCATCGAAAACGCGTTTGGGAAGAGGGACTCATTCGAACATCTGTCAGCGATAAAGGCGACACTAAACCCAAAGGGCCAGCATATCCATTGGTTGATCATACACTCTAAAGGGGATACCCTCGTAGACGAGCGTCAGAGCAGCGCAATGTATGATTTCTTAAAGGAAAACTTGAGCCTGGTTTCGAGTTCTTTTGCCGAGTTAGAGGATGAGCATAACGCTATTCTGAATGGAATCCAATATGTGGATATCATACGTGTCTACATCGAGCGCATTGTGGGTGTTTGAGTAAATACAAGGGATGTGTTTTTTTCTGTACAAATACATCCAATAGCTCTAAGTGCGCTTCTTGAGTAAGGAATGGAAAGCTTCCTCTAATCGCGAGGCAGCTCGCTCGCAGTCCAGCTGCGTGTTATACAGTGGTGCGGGTGTCAGCCGAATCACGTCGGGCTTCCTCTCGTCCCCAATAACGCCCTTTGATATCAAGTAATCGAACACCTCTTGCATAACACCGGAATTACCCGGTAAGAAAAGTAGGGACAATTGAGCGCCCCTCGACCCAGCGGCGTGGGGCGTAATGATGGTAAAAGCAGGTTGGGGCTTCTGAGTTATCGGTTCTTTATCTTCGGGCGGGTATCGTTCAGCAACCGCGTGTAGGGGCACATAAAACGCAGAATTGACAAGTAAAGCTTCCAGACCACCGGTCAGCAACACTGACCGTTCGCGCAGGGATTCCATCATGCCGACTTCTTTGAATATCTGTAAACTGCCAAGCAAAGAAACCGTCGCCAGCACCGAGGGATTGGATTGCTGGTATCCCTGAGCACCGGGAATGGGGGAGAATTTGGGAGGCATCGAGAATCGCGTGACGGGATCATGTCCCCACCACCCTGCATGTCTGTCCACAGTAAAGTTAGCCGGTCGCCTTGTAACCAGTGACAAGGGATGAGGGAATGCGTACTGTGGCGCGTTGTTGTTTTCCCACTTGTCATGTACAAAAAGACCGCCGATGCCACCAGGTCCTGAATTGAGATATTTGTATGAGCACCATACGGCGAAATCAACGTTCCAGTCATGTAGAGCCATGGGAACATTCCCGATTGCATGGGCAAGATCCCAGCCGCAAATACAACCCTACAAATTGGATGCATTAGTGTCCAAAATCGCGTGCAAAATCGCCAGGAAAAGTGGGACTCGGCGAGTCCGCCTGTCGGTATTGGAAGTAGGAGACATACGTAACTACACACACAATGAATTCGTAAACTTACTTGTGTCTTGGCGGCGTTGGTGATGACTTTCATGGGAAACCACTGACCAGTGTAATACTGCACGCCACTGAAGATAACGAGGGAGATAGACGGGCCTTCTTTGGCGAGCCTGTCGAGTATATCCGACTCGCGAAGAGCGAACTCGCCGTCTCGGGGAAACATTTCGACAATCGCCTCTTCCGGGTCATATCCGTGCAGGCGAGCTTGTGATGCGAATGCGTACTAGAGAGTATATTCAATTGCGCGTCAGGATTGAAGACGGCCTCCACTCACTTGATCCGAGGGGAAAGCTTTGCCTTCGCAGAGAATCCTGAAGCGATTTGGGGTAGGTTTGTAGAAAGTTGACATCATCAAATGCAGATTCGCAGTCAAAGTACCCATACAAGCAACTTCTTTCTCCTTTGCGCCTAAGAAGTTAGGTGTAGCCACTTAGAAGACGTGCCAGAGTGATATTTCGGCAAGGTTAACCTACCAACTAACTCAGCGAGTAGAGGCGTGACGGTATCCGCGATATTCATCCATTCGCGACCGTGTGGGTGCTTAAAGTGACCCTCGACTGCCCTTGAGATAGTTTACGAAGTGGAATAAGATCGAACAAGTAATATGCCAAACGAGTCGCTCACCGAGTTCCCCATACGTCTAGCTCTTCTTGGAGAAGAGTCTTTGACCGTTTAGCTAATGGCCCCAGGGAATTACCGCAGAGATATGCGCATCTGAGGTCATCTGGGTGGTACGAGAGAAGACAAGTGAGCGTGCTCGTTAAACACCTGTAAGAACGGCAATCTCAACCATCAGATTCGGGGAGCTCGGCACTGAGACTTTTGTTTGTCGGGATGGCAAATTCATCGCCTGTGAGCACGATGTTCAACTTGTCTTTATGGTTGGTTGAAGACATGTACTCCGGCAGGTCACTTGGGTGTTGGCAGAGTAGATTGAGAACCGGCTCGCTGAGCACTTGCCGTATGTTTTCACCTCAGATCTATACACGTATTATGTAATATATAACTCCGATCTGTCCTTTGAGCGGGCGTACTACATGATAAGTTTGCTCAGGGCTCACCAAAACTCACTCCAAAAGCGCAAGGAGGGACCTCGACAGGCATTTTACGTGCGTTAACGGTGCAAGCGACGGACGCGGGAAGTGCGACGATAGATAGATGAAGTCGTGAGAACGAGGTCCCACTCCGTCTCTCCTCTAATTAGCGCCAGTGTGCGGCTGAACGTGATGAGCAAGGCCGACGATACAGCTAAACCCCGGAGGGTAATTGTGGTGGGTGCTGGCCCCGTGGGCTGTCTGGCGGCAATATCCTTCGCCAAGATGGGATGGGATGTTGACATCTACGAGGCAAGGCCTGGTAAGCCGTTGAATCGTGTCGTCGTTACAGTGGTCCCCATGTTCCTCAGATTTACGGCTCCCGTCCTCAAAGGCCGTTACCCAGCAGCGTTCCATTAACCTTGCCATATCATCCCGCGGAATCGCCGCCATCCAAGCTGTCGACCCAGAGGCGGCCAGCCGATTCCTACAAACTGTCATACCAATGCGTGGTCGGATGATCCATGACAGACTAGGGAACCAGCATAGCCAACTGTATGATAGGGATGGCCAGGTGGGTAGGATTCCCGCTTGCCGGTTGGAGCGTGCTGGCTTCATTCGCGTGTCTGTCGGGTATATATTGACAAATCTTCTTCTCTTCGTTTTGCAGTGTATCAATTCTATGGATCGCGCACTTCTCAACGAAGATTTTCTGAAGGAAGCGTCCGCCGTTCCGAATATCCGTTTGTTTTTCAATCACAAGGTTCTTTCCGTCGATTTTGACAAGAGAGTGATGACCATTCTGGATATAAATTCGGAATCGGACGTCCAAGCAACTTTCCATCTGTGCATTGGTGCAGACGGCAGTTATTCCATTATCCGTCGCGAATTAATGAAAGTCACAAGGTGTGCTAACCTGCTTGCTAGACGACTTGCGACGGACGCTAACTCGTGGCATGTAGAATGAATTTCCAGCAGGAATATATTCCGCATGAGTATATTGAACTTAAAATGCCGGCAGGGTGTGACGAGCATGGTCAACCTGTATTCATGCTTGATCCGAATCACCTCCACATTTGGCCTCGCCACTCCTTCATGCTCATCGCTCTCCCAAACAAAGTAAATGTCTGACATCTGATTTATTCCCACCTGTCAGCTCACTTCATTTCCAGGACAAATCCTTCACATGTACCGTGTTCGCGCCCACAGCCGAGTTTGATCGCCTGATTGGTCGCGAAGCAATCTTATCATGGTTCAGGACCTACTTCCCGGACACCCTTCGACTACTCGGAGAGGACAAGTTACTTCACGATTTCACGAAGAACCCTCGAAGCCCACTCATAAGCATAAAGGTACTCATTTAAACCACTTCGTCTGAAAGTCTCAAAGGCTTAATTCCCATTAGGCAACGCCGTATCATTACAAGGATCGGTGTGTGATACTTGGCGATGCTGCCCATTCCATGGCACCCTTTTATGGACAAGGCCTCAATTGTGGTCTCGAAGACGTCAGGGTTTTGCGAGCACTACTGCTACAGGAGGGCGCGGCTCCTAGTGACCCACCAACCAATATGGGTGATCAAGAACTCTCAGACATGAGGCTGTTCTATGCTTTAGCCAAGTACACTGACACACGGCACGAGGATCTGGTCGCTATCTGTGAACTTGCCATGGACAATTAGTAAGTCCATCACCGGCTACTAGGTCTCTCCATTCATTGTTATCTGATGTAGTGTCGAAATGCGGTATACTGTGACAACACCCAACCACCTTTTCAAGAAGGCGTTGGATAATTTGTTGTATGCGCTCACCTCCAGCAAGGCTTCCTTACTTTCGGTCACGCAGTTGATGGCTACAGTCCCGTTCCCATCTCCGAACCCAACAGGATGGCTCCCACTCTACACGATGGTTACCTTCCGCCCTGATATTAGCTACGCGACAGCTCAGAAGAAGGCAATGAAGCAGAATGCGATCCTCTCTTCGATAGGGCGCATCGGTGCCGTGGCGTTGAGTGCCACGGGTCTCTATGTCACATTCCAGGCATTACGTTGGCTGCGGAGGCGGTGAACGATTTCTCTTGCCGTCTCAACTTTGTAGACCCCTCATGCTCCTCAATGTTCATTTTTTCCGTCAGCGAGAAATGACGGTCACATTTTACCCGAAGCTGTGATTTCAATAGAATTTGCTCTCGTCGTGACCAAGGGAAGTAAACGGTGATTAATTTGGGACGGTCTTACATGAGGATACATGTTTCTGAAAGGAATCTGGATGTTATCTGTCGACGGGACTGTTCACAGGGTGTAAAAATAAGTAAGGGCATGTGGACGGTTGGTCGGATAACCCATATGTCAAGAAATCCCATGAATGCGCAATTATATAGTCTAAGTAGCTGTTATCTGCTAGAAACACAGAAAGCAGAGTCAATGGTCGTGGTCTGTCGTGAAGATCTGGTATACAAGAGAACAAGAAATGCGGCAAAATTGCACAGCGTAACGAGGGGACGCGAAAAGGGGGAAGAAGGATGAAGATCTAAATCTTTTTCGGTGGCCGCCCCCGTTTCTTCTTGGGAGTTGGTTCACCTGCACCCTCGGCGGGAGCAGATGTGGATGTGGCCGCTGTGGCGGCTTCCTGGGGTTTCTGTTCTTTACGCGGACGGCCACGACTCCGCTTCGCAGGTGGCTCCTCGGCGCCAGATTCGTCCTGTTTCTTTTCCTGAGGAGGGAATTGTTTAGTTGAGAATCAGGAACAGGGGGACTGAGAGAGCTATACTTTCGGTGGTCTTCCCCTTTTCCTCTTGACTGGTACACCTTCTGATGTATCCACTGTTGGGGGCGCAGCCCCTGACTTCTTGTTTTTACTTCCTTTGGGACGGCCGCGCCCCCTTTTGGCGGGTTGTGCGTCGCCTGGTGGTGCGGTGGCTATGGGGGCGAGACGGAATTTTGAAAAAATGATCAATACGCTGAGCTGTCAGGCGTCGAGACTGACAAGGCGATAAGGAGCTCACCATCTACTTCCTCTGCATTGGGCTGATCGTTTTCCTCGACATCAACGTCATATTTGTCAGGAGCGTCCTCCTGTTGTGGCGAGGCGGGCATTTGGGAGTGATTGTGTCTGCCCATCACGGGAACTGTACAACGGCGGGTCGCAGGCGAGGGGCGTCCGCGTCGAGGAGAGAGAAGAAAAGCGGGGAAAGGGTGAAGCCCTCGTTTTAATGGAATATTATCCCCCTACCGAATATAGTTGGGACTTGTATTGCAATTGTTTCCCTCGTGTGGAATTCTGGCCAAAACTAGGATTTATTATTATCGTCGGGCAATCTGCCTGTTCGTAGGGTTTTAACCCCTGATATTCGGGGGGATACGTACGTAAATGTGCCGCAGAAGTCAAGAAATTCATTTATGGAGATTTTTCTGAAAGTCACTCTCAGGCAGATTGACACCGTCGCAGGCCTCAGACATGACTCGATCAACGTTTGAAACTTGTTTGAAACCCATGGCGATGATCCATCACCCTCTCAGCGAAGTGCGCCCCAACAGCGTCAGCAGGTTCACTGCTTTAGGTCGCCGATCGGCGATTTGCGGTTGCATGGGCTCCTCGCGAAAACCTTAAGTGTACGACTGCAGGCACAGAATACTATGTCGAACGTTCAGATCATCGAATTCACCAGCATTTGTTCTGTCACATTTTCCGCTCAGATGCCCGCACGACGACTGCTCTTGAACATTTTACACCTATCTTGGCCGGGCCGCGGAGTCTGGGTTCTTTCACTTCAGTCGGCGATATAATTAGCCGGCTTTCCACGGGTTCGGCCTGCGACATTGCCCTTGCATTGCCCTCTCTTTGTCACGCTCTGCCACATGCGACGGTCTACCCTACAAGCCGTCGTTCTCGCCATCCCACACATTGCATTCGTGAGCGCTCGCTTGCTATACTCTGGGCCTGAGGATCTCTATGCGTTTACAAAGTATCGTGTCACATTTCTCAACGACTTTCCTCTCTTGAACGACACCGCACAACGCTGGCTACAAAGCGGTCTGCAGGGCGGGGAGCAGGAGTTCCTTGGTGAATCATGGGGCCAGCCAACCTGGTACTCTCAGGCCGGTATGAGGGAAATAGGTAGTTCTGAAACTGGAACTTTCCACGAAGCACCTAATGTCTGTACGTCTACCATGTATTTACGATGTCATTCAATTCACGTGTCTGGGTCATAGTTCACTCTGATGCACCCGATTATTCCCTCCAACACATGAGGATTGGAACGAACAACGAGTTCCTTTGTCTCATTCCCCCCGTACGTGATACAGGTACTTCACAATCACCAGAGGAATTCGATGGCGACACAACGCTCCGGAATAGCTGGTCGTTGCTTCAGCCCTTATCCGGAAAATGTCTCTATGTACGATCTTCATATTTGAGCGTGTTGTTAGCATCCTGATTTCATCCACCAGCATCGACAAACGTGGTTCACGTACTCTTATTGTCATGACCAAGAGATCAGACAATTTAAAGAGCTTACTCCCACACACACCCCTACTGGTGACGCATTTCTCTGATTGGTGACTGCACAACACTCAAACAATGTCATTAACCAGGGCCATACGAGCCCACCGAGGACCCCGAGGTGCGTGCGTTTCCACGATATCTTTAAAAATACAACTCTAAGCTTTGTTCAGTGGGAATCGTTCACGCTCGGTCGCGCCCCTGTCACACCTGACTCCAGGGGGGATGTGGTTGTAGCTGATCCACTCCAGCAGGCTGCCAACTTGGAAGTCGCACACGGTCCAGGTTCTCGCTACCTTGTCCAACGATGGGGTGACGGCACATTCTGCGATAAAACCGGGAAACCTCGTGAAGTTGAAGTTCAGGTGTGTTTTGACAAGCGACCGTGCAAGCGTTTTTCATGATTGGCTACTAGTTCCACTGCTCGATGACCATGACCGACTCTATACTCCTCGTCCGAGAAGCTAAAACGTGTTCCTACGTTCTTGTAGTACAGACTCCGCGTCTATGTGGGGAACCTGGGTTTAAGTCTCGTCTGGAAACTCACGAAGAGTCGTCCGTTCGCTGCCGGCAAATTATTGATCCACTCTCTACCCCGGTCCCTCCTTCAGAATCGACTCAACTTGATCACAGACGAACGGATGAGCAGCCGAGTCTGACGGAATCAGACCGTCCTCTCCACCTTCTCAATCGTCAATCCCGTTTCGCGATCCCCTCACCTGCTTCTTCCCAAAGCTCACTAGGAGCCAACTCTGAGGGCAAGGACGAAGAGCACTGGGACGATTTTTGGAAACGAGCTGTGGAAGCTCTGATGAAATCTCCCGAAATTCAAGCGCTCAGCGGCAACCAGCAGGTGTTCCTCGATCGTGGTGAAAACGGAGAAATTGTCATCGAGATTCTGGAAGAGATCCCGATGGACGGAAACGTAGATGAGGGGGTGGAGGGTGATGTGACCGCCGAAGAGTTTGCACGGTTTTCGGACGCGTTGCGAAATACCATTCTCGATGCGAAGCGGGGAGGGGAGACAAAGGGGGGAAGCGATCAAGATAAGGAAGGTGAAAGAGAGGATAGGCTCCGTAACGCCAGAGATGAGCTGTAATGTGGGTTGGCTCTGTTATCCGGTCTAGTTGGAATTTTACTATCTTTGCATCAAGTCTACCTAGGCACTCATTGAACCTGCGAGCACTCTTCGACGGAACGGAGGATAGTATCATTTTTTTTCATATCCGTTACATGAAGTTGGGCGCATCAAGATATCATTGGCCCACGAATCAGACCGGTATGTAGCGGCATTTGGTTTCCGACCACGGCTGGGCCCAATACTTACCTGTGCAGCGTAAACAAAATTCCTGGATTTTCTTCAGCTTCCCCAATTGGATCGTGGTACGTTACCGCGAATAAGTTTCATGCATGAACTAATTGACGGCTTCACTTCAGAAGGCAAAGCAATCCTTTTTCCCTCGAACCATGGTCATTCCACTCCGTGGTTGAACTGCCCAGTGAATACGAATCGGGCATTCAGAGACTGGTTTTCTGGTAGGCAACTCAGGAACAGCTCCACCGTACACGTGCTCGTGATGAACATCAGCCCTCTGCTATCCTTACCGGCCACGCTCTGTATCACCGGCTTCGGGCGAGATATGATGCATCCTGCCAGGAATCACCAAATCACTGAACTTTACTCCGTTTTTCTCAGCAGGGTGCTGTTCACACACAGGTCTCACTCTATCTTCCGATCACCTGGAGTTCCATGCAAATATATCTATGGTGTCTCGATACTGCATGGAAGCATGTCAAGTTCGTCCACCTCAGGAATTTCGTTTCGCTTCAATGCTCAGGGGTGTCGAAGCACTTGTTGAAATCGATAATGGGGCGCTTATCAACGCGGTCACTCAGTTCTCTTGCTGCATCCCTATCCCTCCACTCACTTGTATGACTCGACTGTTATACTCACTGCCGGGCGTATTCTCAAGTTTATTTAACAGCCATTCGTTTGGGACAGTACCTTTTGGCTACCAACGTTTTCACATTGAGTGCGTAAGTTCCAGAATCACCAATTTACACTCCCTTATTCGATTATTTTACCTTGAATATTTCGCGACACTAAACCATCCGTTCCCTTCTTTACATCCCGCCCGTCCTATCCGATCCGTAACACACTTCTTAACCTTGTGCCTCATGTTTTCCAGGATTTCGATCCTCCGCCTACTTGCTCGAAGATCATGGTGTCGACTTGCTTGTCTGACACCCAATTCAAATGTTTCAGCTTTTCTTTTTGAAGACGATTCTATACTTAATCCACTGACATTCCTGGCACTTTCCTCAGGCAGCCTCCGTGCAATACCCCCTGAAAATACAGACTTGGCAGCCTGCACAATGCTCCCATAACTCGAGATGGGCGTCATCCACACTGCGTATTGCGCCGTCGTCTCGCTTCGGTATCACCATGTAGTCTTACTTTCACTTCTATTCTCACGTCCGGGGCCTGCTGCGCACTGCCTAGGCCAGCCTAGGTCATGCCCGCGATGGTCGTCCGTCCTTTGAGGACGTAGTCGGATAAAGTTTTATTTCCATGATTATTATTTAATCAGAGCTGAACATGTGCCCCCGAATTCAGATGACCTTCTCCAAGTATCGGATCAGTCTTACGAGGCACATTCGTTCGCCACGTCCCCTGACAATTCTCAGCCCGGATGCCTAACCTCGTATGCGATTGCCAGTCGATCGTCGGTTTCTCCTAGTGGATCGTGATAAATCAACGTGCGTGGCTGCTGGATCGTCCCGCCAGAGTCCATTGTGTTCACGCCTCTACTGATTATTCATTCGTAGCAGGGGACAAGGACGTCTCGGGTATTTTACCTTCACGGCGGCGACCAGACGTGTGAAACGAGCATACGCATGTGCTTTACTCTCAGACAACGCCCCATCAAGGGAGCAGTTTCTTCACGTGGTGCACATCGAGCATCACGCCGCCTTGTCCATCGATAGTTCTCGATCGCCGCTGGACACGCCGTAGGAGAAAATGCCTACACGTCATAATTTCTGATTGATCATGGATCGATTCGTGGCCCATCTTGGTCCCACATTCAAATATCAGGTCTAGGCTGTAACGAGCCTAGTACTCTAACCGTCATTTTTGATGCCTGCAAACGGCCCACTTTTATCAGTACGATAAAGCCGATCCCGATCTATCGCAGTTGGTGGGTTTGCTGGCGGTTCTTGTCACTTGACCTAAATTAAGTTAATGATGGTGCGAGGGGTAACATTCGTTTGCCAGGTGCCGTGAACACTTTCTTTCACTTTGAACTACCAGTAGGTTCCCTGCAACAAGTGACCCAACACAAACATGACTCCTGCGGGCTTCGATGTTCAACCGCGAATCTCAGCTTACCGTTCGAAACGCTCGCTGTACATGCCTACTTCCGGCGTTCCGCACATTTCGCCCAGCTCCGAGGAGTGACCAGAACTCGAGGCAGAACTCGGAGATGCACAGGACTTTTCCCCATATCTACTTGCAAGACACCTTCATGACCTTCTCAACAGTCACGGTGACTCCACCCCGTACGTTGCTCATCCGTCGAAGGTCAAACTATGTACAAGGTCAACACTACATGTTCATGGATCCCAGCCCACGCCACATAACGAGATTCATGAAGGGGTACTCATTTCTCCGCCACATACTATGCAACCTCTCCATGGCGCTTCAACCGTTCATCACAGCAGAAATGCTTTGTCTCATTAATGCAGAAGATAGGAGCAGCCACGCTACCGGCCCTTTGCCTCAGATTGCTGCAAGACATACCTGTTCATACTTGAAATCTCACTTCATTTCAACCCTTTGTGTATGCAAATGCAAGCTGATTCTCTTGTTCGCTCAAGTTCGTGAGAGTGAGAGGTTGGTCTGGGTTGAGTATAATTCAATATTATTCTCTTCCCCTCGCTTCTCCCAAGATTCATTCTCGACTGTAACATTTCTCACCGCAGTCGATGTCCAGCAGAAGGCATGGAGATTCGTATGACCCAAATTGTTGCCTCTTAGATCGATTAAGTAGATAATAACGAGTACAAGAACGAGGGTGGTTGTGTAACGGCTATTTACAAGCCAATGGAAAGGTGTCTAGTGAGCAAATCCCGATGTGGTCAATTCAAAAGGAGTGGCAGGCTGCAAGCAAAGACGAGGGAAACAGAAGCAACTCAATGTCCGACGAGGAAGATCATAAGAGATAAGGCGTGAAGGCTGGCAAGGGGGAGACGATGCGAAGGGTATATGAGAGGATAGGAGATGTGCAATTATAGGATGACCAGCCTAATTCTTCTTCATCTTGACGACTTCGACTGCAACGATGATAGCTACGATCACGAGGATAATCAGCACGAGGAAGAAGCAAATCCACCGCTTCTTCCTTGCAGCACGAGCAGAGACGACAGCTTTGTCGGTGTGGCCCAGACTGGAATTTGAGTATTAGACAGCGCTACTGAGAGATCGCGAAGCAGGACATACCCTGCTTCCATGTCTTTTGCGACTTCAGAAGCAGTTGCTTCTACGTGATTTATCGTCTCATCCTGTTGCTCGACCAAGACGCTCATCTAAAATAAGAAACCAACGTCAGGGGGTAAATTACAGGACGGCAAGAATAGTAAACGCACGTCATTGAACAATTGGGCAAGTTCTGCAATGGTTTGTTCAATACGCTGGATATCTTGATGCCGTTCTTGCACCTCTCGGTATGTAACGCGTGATTCACCATAGCGGTTGGAGTTCATCAACTAAGCAGAGCATGAGCTAGAGACAGTGGGAAACATGAGCCATCTTACAGCCTGACTGAAGATCTGGCCTCCAGAGTCATCGTTAACCACCGCTCGTACCTCTTCTGGTGTAGCGTCTGGCTTGACTGCACGGACGGTCAACTCAACGAATGCGGACTCCGAACAAACAACTGGAACTCACCAATCTTGAACTGCCTCTCCAGCCGTTGCTTGTATTTTTGACGGTACTGCTGTTCCACCTGCTGATATGCTTGGATCGCATCCACGAACTTGGATTTCACGAATGCAGTCTGAATAAAGCGGCATCAGTGTCACCTGACCCTCCCCTTCAAAAGCGGCGCCCAAACGTACCTGTTGCTTGCGACTCTGGCCTTCCCGTCCGGCACCGCCGTGTCTCTCCAGTGCCTTGATTCGGCGCTTCAGCGTAGCACTAAGTGCGCTCGTCTCTTCCATAAGCTCGGCCAACTGCGCTGCACTCTGTTGCGCAGCAGCATCGTCCGTGTTATTAAGCGACCTCGAATGAAGTTCATCGATCCGTTGAACGTTGACATTGAACGTCTTTATGGCATCTTGAAGGGAGGCTATCTACGAGGTGGGAAAGGCAGCGAGCGGTATCATAGTTAAGTTTCGTGCATACACAGGTTTCGGGCAAGGAGAGTAGACAAACGTACCTCTGCGTAAAAGCCCGACATATCACCCACGTCTGCTCCGCCTCCGCCACCGGTGAGGTTGGTCGAACTGTCCTTTACATCGGACATCTCGTACGCAGTGTCGTCTTGTCGGGTATAGGGATTCCTGCGCGGTGGTCAATGCTCGATCCCCTGGGCACCGCAAGCTGGCATGCGCTCACCTGCCCTGTTGTTGAGCCTGCATGATATGGCTCAGTAATTACATAACGGCAGGCGAAAAAGAAAAGAACTGACTCTCATTGCAGCTAACCTGTCCATGGTGTCGTTGAAGGGTCTTAGTGGGATGACGGACAGTCGGAGGGAGGGAATGTTTGAGCGGACAGTTGCAATTGCTTTTCACCAAATCACTACAAACAACCTACACCGCCTCGACTTGTCAATTCAGAGTCCAAATAATTATTAGCAGTTCCTAGTGTTCCAACGCAGCGCGTAGGACAGCAATCTGTCGATCCAGCGTCACCCGGCTGGGCCCTCCAATTGCAGTCCGTCTCTCCACGCTGGCCTCAAAGTCGAACACGTTCACGACGTCCTCCCCAAACTTCTCATGCAGACCTTTGTAATCCTCCACCGAGAGCTCGTTCAGCTGACATTTACGAGCCTCTGCCAGAGCGACCGCTCGTCCAGAGACATGATGCGTCTCGCGGAAGGGTACCTGTCTTTCGCGTCAGCACCGTCGCGTGCGATCACCAAGACCACAACACGTACTCCCTTGCGAACCAGGTAGTCCGCCAAATCGGTCGCGAGCACGTCCATGGTCAATGCTGCACGCATCTTGTCACCATACACCTACAAATCCCGTCAATCAATCTATACTATTCGTCACCCGATACCAAACACTCACGGTCATCGTGGCGATCACACCCTCCGCGATCTTGAGAGACGCGCTGATGTTATCGACCGCATCGAACAGCGGTTCCTTGTCCTCTTGCAGGTCCTTGTTATACGTGGACGGCAGGCCCTTCAGCGTCATCATGAATCCTGCCATCTGTCGAGTACGATTATCCACTACCCCGTCCAGAATACCCAAACAGGACGCACGTTTCCAAAGATCCGTCCAGACTTGCCCCTCAACAATTCGAGCGAATCTGGGTTCTTCTTCTGCGGCATTATGCTCGATCCCGTACTACAATGCACGATGAATCCGTCAGCATCTTCTCACCTACTCACAAATCATTTCCCCGCTCACCTGTACGCATCGCTCAATGTCACGAATCCAAACTCGGCCGTCGAGTACAGGATCAAATCCTCCGCCAACCGACTCATATGCGTCATCGTCAAGCTCCCCCACATCAAGAACTCGACGATAAAATCCCGATCGCCTACGCCCCACATACTGTTCTCAGCCAAAGATGCGAAACCGAGCTCCTTTGCAAGGAACTCGCGGTCGACAGCGAATGGGTTCCCAGCGAGTGCGCCGCTACCTAGAGGGAGTACCGAGACGCGTGGGACGAGTTGTTGCAGTCGCTCGAGGTCGTTCTTGAACGAGAACGCATGCGAGAGGAGGAAGTGGGACCATCGGATCGGTTGGCCGCGCTACAAACGTCTGTTGGCATCCAGCACGGAGCATGACGTGCTCGCCCACCTGGAGGTGCGTGTATCCTGGCAAGAGTATATCTCTCTCCTTGTCCGCTCGCTCGACCACGACGCGCAAGAATCCCTCAAGACTCGCTTGCACATCCTTTACCTCATCAAGCAACCACAACCTCATATCCGTCGCCACCTGATCATTCCTCGACCGACCCGTATGCAACTTCCCACCGAGTGGCCCAATTAATTCACTCAATCGTCGTTCATTTGCGGTATGGATATCCTCGTCATCCAGCGCGGGTACGAACTACGCAGAGTTGGGAGTTGGCGTTGAGGGTGGCTCGATCGACTTTACACACCACGTACCTGACCTGTCTCCCATTCCTTCCCGACAGCTTCGAGTCCCTCTATCATCTTCACCTCCTCTTCAGCTGTCAAGATCCCAACACGCGTGAGTGCCTTGGTATATGCGATCGAACCACGGATATCAGCAGCGTGCATACGCTGGTCATACTTGAGCGATTGATTGAACGCATGCATCCTGATCAGTCGTGTTACGCCTCAGTCTTGTTACCATCGCCATCATGGGGAATGGTCGAGACGAGCTAGGGAGAGCACACGTACAGAGGATCAGTCTTGCCAGTGAATCGGCCGCCCCAGAGTTTTTGTTTCGTAGGTTGAGCGGTCATTGTAGCTGTCGACTTTTTTTTCGTTTGTTCTTACTAGTATTAGTACTGTACTCTTGGAATGTATTCGAGATTGTGGGCCGTGAGCGTCACTCACTGATTTTTGCGGGGCTAAAGCGTTGGAATGGGCAGACGAACGACGACAGATTGTCAGTGAAGAAAACGATCCTCGGACTGATCTAATCTAATCCGAGTCAGATCTCGACTTCACAAACAGCATCAATTAAGATCGAAAGAAAAACTAAGTAAGCGTAGTAAAAAAAGCAAAAGACAGTGTCCATATTTTTATCCAGACTCTGGCATGTATTATATATACGATATAACATTTCGTTCAACTTTCAAGCTCCTTTCTCCCCTCCAAAACTCCGTGAACGTCTAGTATTCCGATACCTTTATATGCTTGTGTGTGTTTGTGGATGAAACGGGTTTCGACGTCGAGAAAAAATACGATGGACGCTAGTGTAGATGGATGGCGGTCGATGAGATGGCGAAAAGATCGTGCACGTAAACAGAATAAGTAATGGAATGGACGAATGAACAAACTAGAATGGTCGGATGGAATCAAGCGAGAGTTGTAGAATTGATCCGACTCGGTGAAAGATGAGAATATAATCAAACTGCGGTGAATGTACATGTGTGCCAGAGGGAGTGAGTGAACATTGAAGATGCGATGCGAGCGGCTGGTGGGAATGGGCGAGTCGAGGGCGTGGTGATGATGAACACGACGAGTTGAGCACCAGTATGGAAGTGGATGTAGCGAGCTTGCGACAGTATGCGCGAATGGCAGAATGGCAGCGAACGTGACGATAGATGGCTTGCATGGGATGAAGATGAACGCGCGACGCGGTGATGCCAGGATATGATAAACACCTCCCAAACAGTGTGGCGGAAAGTGCGGATAATACTGATCGGTGATCAAAGCCAAGCACTTGGTCCTCCATCGATGGGGCCGTAAGGATACCGCGAGGCTCGTGGGGTAAAAGGGCCATCGAAGTCATTTACAGTTTCCCACCACCCACCCGCTTCGCTGAACGGACTTAGAAGAAGCGCCTCTTATGGACCTTCTCGTCTGTGGGGATACGGACATGGACGTGCGTAGGCACTTCCTTTTCCGTGCAGGTGTCGATGCCCCTAATCCAGGAATCCCCTGCGTCTTCGTCGTAATCGTCGTCACTGTCTGTGTCGTCGTCGTCGTCATCACAGTCCTCGGCATCCTCGTCAAGTTGGTGATCCAAGTCCCCGTGGTCCATGTTCCTGCCGCAACCACATCTCTCCCCTTCATCGAGGGCAATGATCCCATCGCCACCTCCACGACCCCACAACAAGTGGCCCATCGTAGTGCGAGCCTTTGAATCGTAGCATAGCATCCGACGGAGCGCGGGTCTAGTTTCACGAGGAAGTAGCCGGAAGACAGAATTGGGCGAGGTACGTGACTCCGCACGCTTGCGTGTCGAGGGCTTTTGAGCCTTTGAAGGCGATGGTGGTGGAGGGGTTGGTTGTGATTCCGAAGATGGGAACGGTAGTGCTGGTGATCTTGGCGGCGGGGCGGATTGAGAAATGTAGTCTGACTGAGTCACAACAACTTCCTCCGGACGAGCGACCGTACAGATCGTCTTCGGTGCACTAGCGCCATTGGCGTAATCGCGCACCTTTGCATTCATAGGTAGACTCTCCGTTGACAAGGTCGGCCTACCGAGCTCTAGCACACTCTTATCCATCTCGGGCACCTCACCCCCATCTATTTCATCGTTCTCAGGGTCTTGCCTGGGTGCAGGAAGCGTTGCAGTCCTCGTACCATGACCAGGGCTCAGCAATGCTTGTTTCGTCAACTTCGTGACTTCCTCGCGGTCACGCAAGCGCCGTCGCTCATCGTCTTCTGCGCTCGATGAACGCGATGAATTGGTAGATGTGATCGTAGGAGCATATGGATAAGTGCTTTCAGTGATCTCGCTCGTCATGCTGAGGAGCGATTTAGCATCGTCGGGTAGACGCGGAGGCGCGAGCGTATTTGTTTGTTCTAAATCACGAGTACCACAAGGATGCGGAAGTAAGCACCCTCTGGCAGTGCATATGTGGATGTTAGTACGCACCACCAGCGGTCCGAATCACTGCGGAGCCATTTATGCTGTCACTTGACGGTACAAACGAACGGGAAGTGTCCGCCCCTGTGCCGTTTGCACCCGTGCTTGTAGCCTTTCTTGAAGGGCGCTTCGAACGGCCGGGGCGCGATTTGTGCGATGCGAATGGGTTTTCACCCTCAGCCTCAAGGAACGCACGGAATGATGCGTCACGCTCGCGGTCAGGGATTGCCCAAGGAAAGCGGCGTAAGATCATGCAAACCTAAGGTTTTGACTGGAAGGTTAGCGACCAGATTACAGCATAATCACGAAGGCGGCCGCTACCCCACAGAATGTGACAGTGCCAGCAACGGCACCGGTAAAGACCACAACGGCATACCGAAACGGGAAAAGGAAAGGGACTCACAAAGATGACGCCGACGCTCCACACATCTGTCTTACGTGGATCATAGGCTGCGCCTGACAGCACCTCCGGCGCGAGATATGGATCGCTGCCTACGACCCCAGATGCCTTTACTAGGCGGGCATGTGTATGTGGCGCGGGAGCGTTTGGCTGCGTACCCACGTATCCAGTGACGGTTCCGTTTGAGCCCTGAGCAACTCCCGAGGTATTGGGTACAGATCCACCCATATCGGAGCCAGGGTATGCAAAGACGACGGCAGTACCAAAGTCGATGAGCTTGACAACATCACCTCGAGTGAGGACACAGTTGTCCAGCTTAAGATCCCGATGGGCGAGACCCAACGAGTGGAGGTAGGCTACGCCATTGCAAATCTGGCGAAATACGCAAAAGATCTCTGGACGTAGCATCTTGGAGGACATGACGACAGAGAAGAGGTCATATGGCGCATATTCCATTACCTACGCAGGATGAATATGTATCAGGGGAACAAGATGGGAGTAGATATACCTCGTAATAATGACCATGATCGGAAACGATGTCGACGGTTTCGATAATGTTGATATGCTTCAAGGCGGCACCAACGCAGAACTCTGCTCGTACTTTTTTCTCGTATTCACGTTCTGTTTCACCTGTGCGACGAGGACGGAACTCCTTGACAGCATATACTGCGCCACCAGACTTTGGGCGGCCACGGATGAGACGGACTGTTCCACCGGCGCCAGAGCCGAGAACACGACCCCACTTGCCGTACTTTTTGGAAAGATGTGCGTGTGTGGCTGACGAGAGAGAAGGGACGGGGTGAGAGTAGGCAGAAAGATCTGGAGTACGAGGAGGGGAACGAGATGGTCGTTTGGATGATATGGTAGAGGAAGGGGAAGGCGTTTTGGCCGCAAGGAATTGTGGTTGTTGTTTGTCTTTCTGATCTTTGTCTTTGCGTTGGGTATCCTTTGGTCTGTCCTTGTGGTTGAGAGCTTTGTTAAAGATAGAGAAGATGTGAGAGTGATGATCTTTGTCTTGTTTGGAGGCTGCGAGATCTGGGGGGACGAGTGCGGGTACGACGTCGATGACGCAGGAGGTATCAAAGTCAAGACCCCTACGTTGTTGCTGTGGCGGCAGATGGGGTTCAGCTGGTGTTTGAGGGATTGTTGAGTCTGGTGAGCTCTGTTGGGAGGACGGGGTCGTGCTGGAAGAGCTCCGGTGAGTGTGGTGGTGGTGGGGATGCGGGATGTGGTGGTTGAGAAAACGCTTTAGGTCGTGAAGAGGTCCATGCTTTGAATTGGATGAGACGACCGATGAAGGTGGGGGAGGAGAGGGCTGCCGGGGAGGAGTCTTGTCAGTGGTGCAGAAGGAGATTTTCCGTCTGAAGCGGGAGTGGGCTGGGGGGGAAGTTCCGAGTGGAGGGTCGAAGTTCTGGGAAGGGAGTTAGTGGGAGAGAAAAAAGAGTGGAGAGGGCGGACCTGGAGAGCCATCTTGCCAGTCTGGTCGAGATCTGGTATTGTGAGGAGGACGGAGGAGCAGTTGCGGGATGGAGGAGGAGAAGGAAAAGAGAGAAGATGTTGTTCTGTGTGTTCGTCTTGGAGGATGACTTGCATTGGACGAGCGGAGAGCATGATGGCTGGTTGGAGGAGAACTTGAATGATTAATGACAACCCAAAGTGGCCAACTCTCCATCAAGTATCGGACCGTCTCGGCTCATCTTGCTTCCGTAATCCCACAATTACGTCATCCACCGTTTACTCGAGAACTTGGCAAGATCTATTACTGAACTCTTACAAAGAACGCTGTACACTGCCTAGACTCCATCCGTTCTAGCGTAGCCTTGGTATCCTCGTCCTCCGTCTTCTCAGCCTTCTGGAATTCACAACAACCGCTCCTGTGCAACATGGCTGTTGTAGACCTCAGGCTGTCCGTGCCCCATCTTTATTCACCTTTCTTGGTAGTCCACCCACATCCGCCTGCGCCGCACTGTAGTCATTCCCATTGACACTGTGTGTGATCCACATACCGGATCCTAAAAGGATTTTTAATTTTATCTCTCTATCATCTCTTCCCCCCTCGGCCGATATCGGCCCCCCCAACCCGCATCAGCACCTGTCAATTCCGAAACCTAGGCCGATTTCATTCACCGCCGCATCACTGTGCAAGGAACGTCCACGTGTAGTCGGTGTGGGGTCTGTATCCTCTTTCGCGTGCCATCCTTGTGCCGATCTGCAAGCGAAACAATGAGTAAGCGAGCGGCTATCCTCCTCCCAAGTGAATCATTTTTCAACTCCTCTCGATCGTCTCGTGTTCGGTTTCTAGTCAAGCTCCCCAAATTCCGGTCGACCGCGATCAGATATAAATTAACCAGATCCTTTGTGACAAACACGCGATCAAGGCAAAGTCTGGTGCCGAAAACATCCTACGATCGGCATCTCTGTTTATCAACTTTCTTTATCTGCCCCACAGTGTGACACAGTGTACATGTAATACAGAAAATGATCGCGACGAACGGCTCATGGTCCAAGGACGCTTGTACAATAAATACGTCATGTGGTGCAGGTGCACACCCTCTACAGCATGAACCAGATAGACATGTCGTCAAGACTCTCCGCATGACCATGCTGTCGATCGAGCCGACTGTTGGGGTGCCACTCGACAGTGTCAACAGTGTCACGCCGTTAGAAGTAACACTCCTATCCATTTCACTGTCTATTTTCTTTTAGATCGGGGATTGTTTATTCAACATCTTGCTTTTGGTATGGCTTTTGCTGTATTTAGAGGGAAGTTTGACCAGAATGAGCTCTTGGAACGGGCGCCGATTTCACAGGGCAGCGATATCTGGTTCGCGTTTTCCTTATCGCGCTGCATCCCCGCATCTGGCATCGGATCAATTACATGAACATTTGCTTGTCAGATAACGCTCGACACTCTGACCTTGGTCGTTCAAATTGAACCAAATGCTGACACGCGGCCCGAGACGCTCAGTCATTGTCAGGGCGAACATCCTGATCGCCCCCTCGGCCACCGCTTGTCCCTCGTGTGTGCGTCGACAGCTATCGACAGTCGTGGATACCTTCAGGTACGTGCGCTTCCCAACGCTTGACATGGAAACGCCGATTTTTAAGCAGGATACGGATACTGCACGCGTGTCCGGGAGTGAGCCCATGCGAATGATAGCCCAGATACACCCCACTCATTGGCTCCCATATGACAATTGGCCAGAAAGTTCGATGCTGACCACCCGGAGTCACCCTCGATCAGTATTCTTCGACCTTCCGAGATGGAATAGCCTGCGACCCTGCGCGTTCGTTATCAGATTGGCTCTTCCGGCCGCTCACCAGCACCAGCTGGTGGTGGAGTACCCTGTCTCACGTTGGACCCATATACACCTTTCCACCTCGAAACCTTGAACTTCATACATACCGAAGAGAAATTGATGACTGAAACAGTGAACGAAGACACCTCCTTTTGAGCATCTACGTTCATTGAGCAGAATATAAATGGGAATTTCTGGGGAAGTGGTATTCCGGTCCAATCAGAGATCATGATTCAGATATAGGGGCCTCCAAAAATCAACACACAAAGGCCCCACACACACATGTGTACATACATAGGACAACCAACCACAACGAGCCATCGAAGCGTCGAAGCGGTCGGCTTCCAAGCTTACCCATGCTCACCCGATATCTTCCGCATCCCTCTTTCGCTTCATCTCCTTCGACACTTTGTGCTGTGCAGCCTCGTGCTTCGCTAGTTCCGGTGGAACTTTTGAGACTGGTGATTTCGATATCTCTACGCAAGGCAAAGCCGTGGTGTTAGCGCGGTGATTACGAGAGACCAGAACAAATCGAAAGGATAAACAACACGCCAAGCGACCTCGAGGTAACAGACCGAACACAGGCTGAGAAAATGATTAAACTGATGCACCGTGACAATGCGGGGTGTAGTGGGTAGTGAGAATGACGGCAGCGAGGGCAGAAATCGTCATGATACCCACCAGCCCAGCATCACGATGCCGGTTTGTTGGTGAGGTGCGGCGTTAAGTGAATAACCCATGGAACGAAAGAGAAGGAATCAAAATTTCTGAGCAGTCGCAATGCCCGCTCAAGCGAATTCGCCGATACCATAAAACGGGGGAACAACGGGGGTGCGCCGCTTTCGAGCGTGATCCATGAAACAAAGTTTCAGAGATGAACACAGCGCCACATTAACCCAAATTAAGACTTGAATGGCAACAAAAAGAAAGGGAAGTTGCCGGGACCGAAGTAGTCGAGACATTCAAAAGCACTTGCCCATCAGGCAGAAGAGAGCCAGTGCGGAGATTAAAGAACGTCGGGTTTCAAAGGAGCGCAGAACTGGCGAGAGTGCCAATGAAAGTAGAATGAAATACCCAGTGCATGCGCCAGTAGGGAGAAAGGGGGGGAATTGAAACGGTAGAAGGAATGACGGCGAAGACAAAAAGGAAGCTTTTTCCCGGAAAAGGTCTGCAGATGGAAAGAGTCAAACTGAAGGACGTACCCTGTTTGAGATCATACCTGATGAAGGGGCAAGTGGATTAGCAAGTTCGGAACAGACCGCTAAGCAACACGTACATGACTTCATCATCATCGTTGGATAAGAACGTGATGGAGGTACCCTGTTTACCAGCACGACCAGTACGACCTGCGCAACAGGAACATTAATAACGGAAAAACCTGTGGTCGTGTTCTGTACTCACCGATGCGGTGCACGTATCCCTCGATCGTGCCTGCCATTTGATAGTTGATGACCAAACTGACATCCTGTACATCAATACCGCGCCCGGCAAGGTCAGTAGCAACGAGAATATCAGCCTCCCCGGAACGCAGAGATTGCAATGAAGCCTCGCGCTGTTCTTGTGTCTTTCCGGAATGCAAAGTAGCTGCAGACCACTACAATATATACGACATGTCAGCAAGGCAATGCAAGGTGCTACGTGCAAAATAAACGTACCCCAGCACGTGACAAATCCTTGGCCACCATATCTGCCGTCTTCTTCTGGTTGACGAAGACAATGATGGGGGATGGGAACATCCCACTGTTGAGAATCTCCAGCATACGCTGCCTGCACAAGCGCACATGCGATAGTTAACACCAAATACCATGTACACAATGGCTTCACGTACTTCTTTTTCTCGTCCCCGATAACGAATTCGACGCGCTGCTCGACAGTATCAACGGCCCGGCCAGCCTCACCAATCGTGATCGTCGCTGGTCGTTTCAAGTACTTTCGTGCCAACCGTTCGACCGCAGGGGGCATCGTCGCAGAGAACAAGGTGGTCACTCTTGTCCGCCCTTTCGACTTAACAATGCTGGCGCCATCTTCATCCAAGTCCATGGAATCTGCATGCGAGGTCCCCTCTGGCTCACCCTCCATCAGCTCAGCGGGAAGCTTGTCGAGGATGAACAACAGGTCTGCTTCGAAACCGAGATGAACCATACGGTCGGCTTCGTCCATGACGATGTACCGGCATTGCGAAAGAACGAGAACGTGGCGTTCTAGGACATCTTTAAGACGACCGGGAGTAGCAATGATGATCTCCGCGCCCTCACGGAGATTGAACTGTTGCTCTTCGACTGCACGCTGCGAAAGTCAAGTGAGAACAGGAAAATGGACAAAGAATTGTACAACGTACACCTCCAACAATAGAGACGCAAGTATAACCTAGTGGACCTGCGAACTTGCGGGCTTCTGCCTCGATCTGTTGGGCCAGTTCACGAGTAGGGGCAAGTATAAGTGCAAAAGGGCCAAGATGGCGGTTTTCGTCGGAAAGGGCAGGCAAGTTTGAAATAAATGTGAGCATAGGAATGACGAACGCGGCAGTCTTTCCGGAACCTAGAATGAGAAGTGAAATTCAACAAGGTTTCCATGAAAATCAGGGGATCATGACGAACCTGTCTCTGCAATACCAATGATGTCCCGATTCTGCAGACCAATTGGAATAGCTTGCCGCTGAATTGGCGAGGGCTCCTTGTAGCCAATCTGCTCTATAACATCAAGTATAGCTCGCGGAATATCAGATTCTGCCCAGGAGCGCAATGGATGGGGAATGGAACCACCTGGATGATCGAAGGTCAATATACGTCTTCAAATGTTTCAAAATGAACGATTTACCCCTTGCTGCAATGCTGAAGTCTTCCCTGAATATCCGCCAATCGCGTTCTTTCATCTCCAAAAGTGGTTTCTCTGACCAATGCCGCTCGTCAATGCCACTCTTTGCCGCCTTCCTCCTTTCGATGACATCCGCGAGATTGGCTTCAGAGGTTGTGACACCACCACCGTCATCCATACCGCCCACTCTGCCACGCCCGAACATCACCTGAGCACCTTGCCTGTTCACACCTACAGCAATAGGCGAGTCGGAAGTAAACGTGTCTTCTTCCTCTGCCCAGTCGAACACGAATTTTCTGTCATTCATCTTCCGTATCTTGCGTTTCTTGTTAGTAACCCCAAGATACCGATCCCGTACAGCCGAAAGATCACTGTCTGTCATGGGGGGAACATATGGAATGCTGGACTCGGGAAGAGTGCCGTTGCGAGAGGGGGTTGATGGAGCTGGTGTAGCACTCGATGACGGGGCATTCGAAGACTTCATCCGATCTGCACGGGGACCGGTTGGGACATTTGCGAAGCCACTCCTGGGCTGTGGTGCAGCCGGTGGTGCACGACGGTCGTCTTGTTGGTTGCCCCGACCTCTCCCGTCCCGCCTGCCGTGACGAGTATCCTTCTCTGGATGGCCATACCTCTCTCTGTCATCGGCTGCGTGAAATAATCAATTATGTCCTTGCATGACTGAGAAGCTGAGCTTACGACGACTTGTACCGCCATTACCGCCATACCTTGCTGCACGGTCCTTTTCTCTCTCTCTTTGACGAACTTCCTCGGCTTCCCGTTCGAGTGCCTCCCTGTCCTGTCTCGCCTTATCGTCACGGTCTCGCTGTTCTTTGAGTTCGGCAGCACGTTTAGCAATTGCGATCTTGGCTCGCTCTTCCTTGCTCATAAATTTAGGCTACGGACAACCGAAATGAGTAGGAGTTGACTCAGAGATCCAACAACGACGTACCTTTGCTGCAGCCTCTCTCTCCTCCTTCTGTTTCTGCAGCAAAGTCTCTATTGAGAGTGGTTCTGCCCTCCCGTTGCCAGCCATGGCAGAGGTCAATGAGCAAGAACGTTCCCCCGATTAGGAACTTGAAGGGAAACGCGGTCACCATCACGTGACCAACACCTTGCTCATCGTCTGACACGACGAGCGCGACCAGACTTTGCTCGATCCCTTGTGATCGACGCTTATCATGCCCTTCATGATATCAAAGACGATACACGACGATCACTCACGCGTGCAGTCCCCACGACCGGGGACACCTGAGCCTTCTTCGAGGCAGGGGAGGCGAAACGCTCAGCCTGACGCCCAACTTCTCGACGACGATGGCGCGATATCTCAGAAGGTCTGTGATCCGTTCTCTTGGTTGAAACGAGTCCGCCTTATCTTCCTCCCAGCTGGAAGTATGTTTGAAACATATTTTCACAAAGTACTGCACCCCTGCTTCCCCAGAATCGTCGCGCAAGTCGATCGGTTCTTCTCTCCTGACACCTCCGCAAGGCGCATATCTTACCCAGGAAGGACTCGACGCGTGGGCACGCGACACGAATGGCGCGCCGTTTTCTCAGGAGACCAAGGATGAACTCGTCGAATTCCTTGATGTCACCGATGATGGTGGTCTAACGTGCGCCTTTCTTCTCGATACGACGTGCACAACATTGATTCGACCTGCTCTCTTAGATCCAAGGGATTCATGCAAATATATCAGCTGCAGACTGAAAACGACGAGGAAGAAACTTGGAGAGATCTTGTACGTTTTTGGTCTTTTGGCGACGATTCAAACTACTTACCATCCAGTAGTCAAACCATGGCTTCGATCGCACTTTAACTCTTGTCTCCACACGTCGGGAGGATGATCTTGACCATACCCAAGCTCAGAGCATAATTCAATGATCTGAGTCATGTATGGTCAATTCTGTATACCCGTTGGAAGACCAGTTCGCTAACCCGACGTGTCTCTTCAACCGTCTTATAAGCAGAACTAACGCACATCTAATGCCCGGTCCTTACGTTGATGGTCCACAGTAGCCCCTACTGTGATGTAATGATATCCTCCCGTCGATGTGTGACGGGTGAGCAGGAGCCGATATCCATCCACTCAGCTCGTGACGCGTGATGTGTGGTCCGTAGATTGACTCTGGTGTCATTGAATGCTTGCGAAGAACCCAATGGTGAGTTCGAGAAACCTGATCTTTCTCGTGCATGCGGCGAAGGGAGGGTTTCTACCATCCCTAAGAACTGCACACGCTCAGCACTCGAGTGACCCATGCGTTCATCATGACTGAAACCATATGTATCTACAGCTCGCCCTCCTAGTCTGAAGCAGTCATTGCCGCTGTCGTGCAGTTGAGCAACACAGCTTCCCGGAACTAGGCAATCCATTCGCCTGCTCAAGTGTCCATTGTTGGCCGGCGACCGACAATTACATTGGTGTGGGAAAGCTGAATGAAGTAAATTTGACGTTCCCCGCGTCTCAGGCTGAAGGGTTCATGACATTGACTCTCAATATTCAATATTCAGTCCCAGTTACTTGCGGCATGTGACTGATCATGACTGATCACCCGGCACCGTGCATTGAAACGTACCTGCATTGGTCACGGTGAGGTGCCTCCACCCTTGGATAATCCTAATCCCCGAGGCAGCTGTCAGACGTGTATAGCCTAACCCAGGTTACCTGAATGTCATATAATAACGCTATGACCTCTCTTCTCGAACATCCGCATCTGCAAGCTTGACTCGTCTCAGCGTAACGAACGTTATCAAAAATGTCGACGATCAATGCTGGAAGCCCAGACGGCGACAGTTCGAGCATCAAGGGAGAAATAGACAAAAGCGAGATTGTATCTGAATTGGAGTTTCCTGAAGGTGGTAGAGTCGCATGGTTGACGGTCTTAGGAGCGTAAGTGTGATGTTCCTCTGCTAGATTCTCAGGAGACCCGACTCATCATCCGCGGCGACAGTGTGCTGGTCCAGGTCTGTGGTTTCGGGTGCGTATGATGACGCTTTGTCAATGTCTCGACTCACGGCGAGGCCAGCTATACCTCTTCTTTCGGAGTGTACCAAGGTATGCCTAAGCTTTTGTGAGTCCCGCATGTGCGTGTATTCACGGTTACAGATTTCTATACCCAACATTACTTGACAAACTCATCAACTTCTTCAATTGCGTGAGCTCTACCCATTTTTCGATGATTTGATTTCCGAATTTAGGACATGGTTTCCAGATGGATAGGAAGCATAAATGCATTTCTCGTGACTGCGTCTGGTCTTGTCGCAGGTGCTCTCTATGACCGGGGATATTTGTACGTTCTACTTTCCTTGACCGTCCCCAATACTAAACTTGTACAAAGCTACTATTTGTTATTCGGAGGATGTGTGCTACAGTCATTCGCGCTGTTCATGCTCTCGCTCGCACAACCAGGGAGTTATTATCAAGTATGTTGTCTTGGAGCTGAAATGCACAAGCTCTCACCCGCATCTACATCTAACTCCAGGTCTTTCTCGCTCATGGCATCGCCCTTGGAATAGCTCAGGGGATCGTGTATGTCCCGAGCATCGCAGTGATATCTCAATATTTCCGCCGACGCCGTACGCTCGCGATGAGTTTGGTTGCCTCCGGATCGTCGCTCGGGTCGATTATACACCCTATCATGTTGAACAACTTGTTCCAACGGCTAGGATTCGCCATTGGGGTGCGGATAAGCGCTGCGTTCATCAGTGTCTTGCTCCTCTGCTCGTGTTTCCTTATCCGTACCCGCCTGGAACCCCCCAAAAAGCGTATTAACTACTTGACCGTCGGAAGAGGTATGATCCGTGATGTACCTTTCTGTCTCATGGGCATTGGGTAGGCGACATTCCATTCATGCAGCACACCTTCACTTGACGAATCTTGCCAAATCAACAGATTGCTTTGCTTCCAGTGTGGATTCTACTTCCCGCTATTTTACTTGCAGTTGGATTCCATCAAGCATGGTAACTCTCAGAACTTCTCGTTCTATTCCGTATGTTCATCTTTTTTTTTTTTTGTTGAGTGAGTTTGACTCAACTTTCGTCATCCTAGCTGGTGCTGCTGAATGGGGCAAGCTTCGTGGGGCGATTGGCCAACGGGTTTATCGCACTGTACGTTAGCGTGCCCAAGCTGGTCCTCATATCCACTATCATATGCTCGGCTTTCATCCTCGGTATGATTGGTTTGAACGGTGTGGCTACGGTCGTAGTCCTGGGAACAGTGTACGGATTTTTCGCTGGACTTTGTGAGTTTTCCATCGATCTCGTAGGACTAGAAGATTAAACGAATAAAATAACCACTTATAGATATCGCTTTGCTGCCACCGCTCATGGCCATACTGACCAAGGATCTCTCAGAGCTTGGGTACGTTGAATGTACATGCTTCGTTGTTCACGCTGACAGATAAACAGCGCACGCCTGGGAATGGGTATGACAGTCGTTGGCATTGGTAGCCTCATCGGTGCGTAGCAACTTATCATGATATCGTCTCATGTCTGAAGCACTTTGTCTGAAGGTGGCCCTGTTTCGGGCGCCCTGCTGGGTCCACAATACGATTGGTGGAAGCCCTCGCTCTTCAGTGGGGTACGCTCTACTTTCTGATTTGCAAACGACGCATCATACTGACATCCCCGTCAGGTCATTGCGTTTGTTGGGTGTTTCTTCTTGGTGGCTATGTATCTCGTAATGATACGTCAGAAGAAGAAGGTCGAGAAACAGGAGCCTTGATGCATGCGGAAGTGGAAGATTGCCGTGGCCGACGGACAGAGCTGGACCACGCTCTGTCCGGGGGACTACGACGTGACTAGCAAGCTAGTGAGGCTTATGGGAAGTTGCTCGATTATAATACCCAGCCTTGGGACACAGGCCACGGGATACTAGTTTATATTCATGGGTGTAAGTTTAGATAATAAAATGGTAATTAATCAGGAGTGCAAGGCATTGAGTCCCCTGAAGCAGGCCAGAGCCAGCCCAGCAACTATGGTATATATAGCGAGGCGACCCTCGAAAGGGCTGACCGTCAAGAACGGGTATGGGACTGATAATTTACCAAACAACGTCAATATCCATAAATTCATGCACAACATGACGGGAAGAAACTCACAAGCTCCATTGAATGTGGCGCAGTATTCTACGAATGAGGCATACCATATGGCAAAGACGACGAGCGCGGCCGGCGCGGCCTTATTGACTTGCGCTTTGGTGAATTTACGCTCGAAAACGAAGAAGTCGATTAAGAGAGTGACAAGGGGCGAGGCGTGCAATGCCAGGTCAGTTTTGAGCGGGATACGCATCAGGTTTGACACAGAGTCCGAGGAGGTTGGTTCCGAACCGCCCGTTGGACGTAAGATGAGGTGAGGGAAGAAAACGAGGAGAGACCAGTAAATTGTTGAGACGACGAATGCCAGCTGCAGGGATATGCGCTGACGGTGAGTTCAGCCAGAGCATGTGGTTGAGGATCTTACCGGCAGAGCTATCATTAAGAGTGCCTTTTTGACCTGACGCGAGACTGAATTGGGTGTATGATCATGGTTCCGTCTTTCTACAGTTAATAGCACACCCACACTGAACAGTCGGGAACAGGTCACAAAGCAGACTAGCGACCATGCAAAGCCATGCGAAAGCTAACCTGGGGTTTCATTAGCTTGGTGATTCGCCGAGCAGCTATGGGGAGAGCATACCCTTGGATGGTTAGGTACTGGAGGTGACCACCTGTCTGGGCGCCAATGAACGCATGAATTGGCAGATGGTGAAGGCTGAACCAACCCCATGCCATGATGGTTGCTGCAGTTCCATGCAACGCAAACGCTAGGATTCGTGGCATGAGCGAATTGGTATCTCAAAAGATTGAAATAATTGGAGGAGTCGAGGACGAGACGGAGTAAAAGATGATGCAGTGGGCTGATGTCTGTTATACAAGTGTTGACGTCGCCAGGCTGTCGTACTAGTCGCCATCAGCCGGCGATGTCCATGTCATCATGTCATCCTCCGTTACACTCCTGCCCGCGATCAGGATTAACATCAGTTTGGCGTTGACGCTCACTCCTGACACTAAGTACTACAGGTGAATCGTGACTGAGGAAAAGGAAGTGCAGCTTGCACTCGACCAACCACCGCGTTGACGACGATGTACCGCAAGGCCCTGCAAATCCGTCTAAATTCGCTATCCTCGCTCTCTCGTTCAGTCCATGCCTCCTCCACCTCTCGACACCTAGTTGGGCCCAACGATCCAATCTCCAACCTCCGTCCCATTATTTACACAGACACGCCCGCCCCACCGGCCTCTCACTCCCAGGGACGCTTGGAATCCCGCGTCCACCACCCTTACTCTCTCCATGAGTTCGCGGATTCGGAAGTACCGCAGGACCATACACTCGAGCTGCAGTACAAGCTCGCGCGAGAACAACTGGATGCGTTCAATCACAGTTACTGGGCAGATGTATGTGTGCACATTCCGTTTCAAACCGCATACTCACATCTACACTAGAGCAATACTCGGTTCGAAGCAGGCAAGGAATGTATCCTAGTCTCTATCCCTGAATGTGCTTCTCCAGAGATGCGTGAAAACGCGCTCTCCGAGTTTTACAAGGGATGGGTCATGCAGGAAAAGTCGAGACAAGAAGAATACTCGACTGAATGGCGAAAACGCAACTGGCAGACCATCATGCTCGCTGCCCGTGTGGAATATCAGCGCTTCAAACAACGCATTCTAGGATGAACCCCCCGGAATGGATGTGCTAACCCATGTATCAGTTGCAAAACCGTCTCTGCATCTAGAGCAATTCACTACATTTTCGTGATCCCTCTTGGCTGGCTTTCACCGCATTTCGTATCCCAACTCCTCCATAGCCAGTTCCCTGACTCTGAAATAGACATCCTCCAACTTCGTTTTCTCCACCGCCGTGCTCTCAGCCCTAAAGTCCCTTGCGAGTTCGCCCACCATCTCCTGGGGCATGCCAGGGAACCGTGACGATGTCTCTGGCATCATAGGTACAGGCAAACACTGCGATGGATCGAGGTCAAAGCCCTCCGGCAGCGCATTATTTGGGGACGTGGAAACGATTGTCGGCATTGTGAGAATCAGAGTGTGGTACAATGCGGTTGAACAGAAGCGGGCTTTTAGTTGGGAGTCGGTGACGTTGGCTGTTCGGCGGATGGCATCCCAGCTGTATAGCGACGGTTTGTGAACATACAATGAGCAGAATGTGGCACAAGCAGTGGTTGACTTACTCGTCATGATAGTACACTCGACACCAAACTCTCCTGAATGAGGATGATCGTCTGACAACAGGTGTACTCTGAAAGACGGATCAACATGCTGCCAGGTGATGGAAGACGGGGAGATTACCTCGGCCTTTACGAGGATATACAGCGCAGTTGCGTAGTCATCTATACTATCCGCGTTATCCTTGAGCGTCAATACATCCACCATGTCTTCGGCGTTCAGCGCCTTCCCTTGCAGGAGGTTTCGCACGTGGTTTTTGAACAACTGTTATTGTAAGCCAGGCGACTAGTCAGCGAAACAGTGTTCACATCATCATTGAAAAGCGCACCGCGATGAGGCCTTTACGTCCGCTCTCCTTCAGCTTCTTAGCCTTCGAGGACAGAATAGCGTCCACCTGTGCATCCAAGTTATTCCTTTGCTTGCCTCGTAGTGAATCCAGTGAGCTCCGGAACTCTGTCAACAGTTTTTCGTGCACAGCGATGAAGTCCAGGCCATCATGGAAAGCTACCTCATGTCGTGAGATACGGGAATAAACCAAAGCAACCCAAGGACGTACCATCAAGCATAGGCTCGTCCAATGTCCCACCCTCTTGCAGATTCGCCAGCTGGGCAAGCTTTCCGAGGGAAAGCATGAACTACATGATACAAGAAAAGGCAACCAGCACGACCCAAGGTGAGAGACAAAACAATACAGTCGCGGAGAACCACTCACATTTTGAGCACCAAGTTCACCAGCAACTTTCGCCTCTCCCAACAACCTCCGACTTGCATCACCAAACTTACCCCTCCCCATATCATTAACCCATGCAATCGCATTATACTCTGACCTCGCTTGCTCTTCGCCCTCTCGTCCCTTGCCCTTCTTGTCTTTTATGAACAACTTGTCCATGATAGGAGCCCAGACACTCTCCTCCGCAAAAACGACACGCGATTCGCCCTGCTCTATACACCACCGTACGACTTCGGTACCGAATGCGTCGCCGTATTTGTCGAGGTAGTTTTTGACGAGGGAGATCTGAGGGTTTGAGGAAGGCGGATATGGGGTCGGGCGGAGGAGGAGTGAAGCGAGTGAGGGGAAGTCAGTGTATGTGGTTGCGAGGGCGAGGGCTTGTTGAAGGTGCGAAGTCACACCTAAAAGAACGAGTTTCAGTGAGAAGGGTCATGCAACATCGCTTGGGCAGAAGCTCACGGAGGGTTTCTAGGACCTCGGGTTCGAGCTGAGCAAACCTATCCTCTAGCTCCTTCCTCTCCGTCACCGAGCCAGGATCGTCGGCTGCCATGCTACTGAAGGATAAGACAGAATACGTCAACCCAGGCATGCAAAACATGACAACAAAACACGCTTGCCTTCCAAGCCAATCCAGCCGCTCCTGTATGCATGCGAATAACAACGTGGCCAGTTCTGGTAGCATATCTACGACGTCTTTTGCTGCAGCAGCACCGCCGGCGCCCGTACCTTCCGTTGCCACTCTCGTCGCAGCGTCGACAAGCTTGAGTACTGCATCAACGACAACCGGTCTGCTTGTCCATGGCTTGATCATTGGGAGCTCGACACCATACACGCCGAGGTTATATGCGCGATAGGAAAGAGCGGCTTGAAGTGTTGTCTACAAACAAGTAGCGAATCAGTCAGGCATCAGAAAGATATGGTAAAGACTGACCACAACGGCACCGCCGAGTTCTTTCAGTGCCACAACTCCCCCGAAACCTTTTGCTCCTAGCTGGCCCAAGTAGTCAACCATGAACACCAACAATTTCCCTACATCGGAAACGCGGTATTTGAAGAAATCTCGCACGACGTCTTGTGTAGGGGCTTGTTCGGGGGACGTCGATGTGTATGAGGCGTGAGCAGCGGTAAAGGCATGGATGGTGTCCGTGATAAGGGAATGGGTTGCGCCGGAACTAGGAGGGGTTCATCTCAGATGGGAGGGATAGAATCGTTTGAGGTACTCACTCGAAATGCTCATTCAGTGTGACCCAAAGCTGTTGGGAAGCGTATAGCTTTTCAGCATCAGTCACGAGGCGTTGGCGACTTCTTTGAGACATCTGAAAACCATGAGAGTAAGACAAGTGCTCTGTGATGGACTTCTGGTCATCTCCATCACCCCAGGAGTGTGGACTCTTCGATACCAGGGAGTCCAAGATGTGAGATAAAGTTACTCTTACCTTTCCTAAGGCACCATTTTCATTGATGAACCTGATAAGCCAACTCAACCTCTCCTTTCTGGCCTTGAGTTGGCTTGTCAGGTCGTGGTTCGGTCGCACAATCTCAGGATCTGAAGGTTTGCGCCCACCAATCAGTACAAAGCAACCTAGCCAGCCAAGATGTGACGCAGTAGACGAAACTGGCGCTTACCACTGGCCACTACAGCAGCGCTGATTCCTTCCGCGGCACGCATGAGTGCTTCCCCATCAAGCACCGGTGAAGGCGGGAGGACGAATTGCAAGGGATTACCCGGAATAGGAGAGTACAAAATGGCTTGTTTCAGAGTAGCTCTGAGAAGGTTTGGGAGAGACCTGTTTCATGATCAATCAGGATACAAGTCTCTTCAAACAAGCCACGGCGTTCAATCAATACTCACTCGGCCTTGAAATCTTTCACTTTCTCCACGTCCACTGACACTTTTAACATTGAGTCTCTTGTGATCATCAACGCCTGTGCTTCGTCTCGTGCGTCACCACTATTAGTATCCACGCTGGCGTCAGGATCTGTGTGGTCAAGAGAGATGACAGGTGGAAGTGCAGAAAGGCCAAAGAAGCGATCATTCTCGGATTTGAGAACAAGACGATCGTGGTAGGGAGTATCTGGAGCGAACGAATGATGAAGTATGTGCACGGCGGCGAGCAGACAAGAAGCACGTACCTCGACCACAGAAGATCACAACTTCACCGAAGAGGACTGCAACGACTGATCCACCAGAAAGGAGGGTCAACCGGGGATGCGCGGGTGGAGAAGCGGCATTCTAATGGTATGAAGTTTGTCATGCCAAGATTGCAATTCAAGGTCATTGGCAACAGGAACACGGCAAAGGTTAGCCTGAATCTGGAATCTGACGACCAAAGGTACACTCACAGCAACATAGGGCACCGCCGTCACACCGTCGACGCCCCACGAATCCTCGTGTGCCACCAGGCGAAGAATGGCGTACACCCTGCGAGGTCCAAAACTGAACTGGTCGACAACCATTGCGCCAGGGTCTTCCTCTGATCCAACAAAAGCATAAGAGACCAAGAGCACAAGCGTGTTTGCACTTTTAATCATTTAATTAGTGAGGATCTGGTGAGATTTCCCAAACCGCGTTACCTTTCAATAGCCAGATCAACGCCCTCGAGATCTTCTACACCTACGCCACCCCCAATAGCCTCCCGTACGACTTCGGCCACATCTGTCTCGCCTTTGAACTCCTCAGTGCCAAGGGTCCATTTTTGTACTCTGGTCTCAACCAAAGCAAACAGATCGCTCCCGGAAGATACCAACGCAACAGTATTGCCCGACTCCGGTCGTGCTGCGGGAGACGGCGCTGACCAGCCCAGCAGACGGCCAAGAGACAGTGAGGAAGATGGCGGGGGAGGAGCGAATGGCCTTGTGGTGAGAGCGTGTTTCCCGCCTTGAGAAGTAATCCCTAACCGAAATATCTTCCCTGTCGAAGTGGCAGCCAGGAAGCCATAGGTCCCGCCAGCAACATTCCCGAGAAGAGTCCTAGCAAGACACGAGACATACTCATCCTCTGAAGGTTCAAGCGGGATGTGTACTGTTTCGAACGTACCGCCTCCTGAAAGGCCTGAGGAGATTGAGGGCCAGAAGCGCGCTATACCGGTGGGGGAAATCAGAATGAGACCTGGCTCAATGGAGCGAGAGCGAGAAGGAACGATTGCATAATAGGGCACAAGAGGTGTGGCACTGGGGTGACTGGGAGATGGCGGGGGACAGGGAAGGATATAACATGTTGGGCTGGGAGAGGTTGGTTTGAGCGTGGAATGTGACCAGACAAAGCACGTCTTCGCGGACGCGACCAGAGTGTACCCCGAGGTGATATCGACGTAGCCTGTGTATGACTCTGCCAGGAAATCTGTTCCAACAACGGTGAATTGGATTGTGCTTGAGCTAGTGGCAAAGCGCACCTGTAGACCGAAGAACTTGTCTAACCTCCACCGGTAATCCGCCGTACAACTCAACTTCCAGCTCCTCCATTTTTGCGAATATACTTTCTTTCTGACCTGGTCCCTTCTCTGCAAGGGGATACGCGCCATGGGCCGGTGCTTCATCAACATCCATACCGGAGTCAGCTATCGAGGTAGCAGGGGTAGCTGCAATCACGACGCGGTTTGCACCAACGAGTCGGCGCGGTCGAGGGGACGTTCCGGACGACGGCCTCGGCGTTGCATGTCTGTGGGTTCTTCGAGGTGCTGGGGATCCGAACGTCGCCATGGAGTTGGTTAGTTTGTTGCCCTCGTACTACTACCGCCTCGAAGTTTGGACCGATCTTGCATAAACACGCGTCGACAAAGGACCCTTCATGATACCAACAGGATTTCGGTCCCTTCCTCTGCCACTCGTCCAGCTTTCGTTGGCCGCGGTCCTCAAGTGCGGGCAGTCATTTCGGTGGTCATCTTATCCTTTAGCAACCTCTCCGGAATGCGCGTATGAATACCGGTTTTGTTTGCTAGACCGCGTCGTCTGTCTGCGGCAGTCTCATGAAACTCTCTTCTATCGTTCCGTTTTCCCCGCCGGACATGTAGAAGACACGCTCGCAGCCACCCGAGAGGCGGAAACATTAGCTTGGCTTAAAGACTACTTCCAGCTTGACATCGACCTCGTCAAGCTATACGACGAGTGGAGTGAACGAGATCCCGTCTTCCGCAACGTTCGATCCCGTTTCGCTGGAATTCGAATGCTGCGACAGGACCCTTGGGAGAACCTCGTCTCGTGAGTAGTCGGACTAGCAAGCACCTCTCTCGAGATTCGATACGACCGCTCGTAGATTCATCTGCTCTTCAAACAATAATATCGCACGGATAACAAAGATGGTCCATGCACTTTGCAAAAACTACTCTCCGTCTCTCCTGTCCCTCGAACCTCCTCGCTCTGCTTTGAACGGCGCGGAGGAATCTATTTCATATCATCCCTTTCCGCCTCCAAGCGCTCTTGCGGCTCCGGATGTTGCAGCAAAGCTGCGCTCGCTTGGTTTTGGCTACCGTGCGGATTTCATTCAACGAACGGCTAAGATGCTCCTTGACGAACACGGTCCTGATGCGGTGGATTCACACCTAGACTGTGTGCTCGAAGCTCCAGAAAAGTGGCTCATGACCCTTAGGGATCTGGATACTTCAAAGGCAAGAGAAGAATTACTTCGATTTGTCGGCGTCGGTCGCAAAGTTGCTGACTGCATTCTCCTCATGAGCTTGGACAAGGTGATCCTGATTGTATGGTACTTAGCGTGACTTGCTGATTCTCGTATAGAAAGGGGTCATTCCAGTGGATACCCATGTGTATCAAATCGCAACGAAACATTACGGACTCCGTGCCCCTGGGAGTTCGAAGAACAAAGTTTCCATGACTCCAAAACTTTATGACGAGATCAACAGTAAACTGGCTGATATTTGGGGCGACTACGCAGGCTGGGCTCATTCTGTGCGCAGTTTTTGTTCCAATTGAAAGCTTTGTCGCTTATTATGAGAACAGGTCCTCTTCACCGCTGATCTCAAGGTTTTCTCGTCCTATGGAATGCCAACATCTCCTTCTATTTCGATAGAGGGCACCCCGTCCTCTACCCCGTTAGCAACACCTGCAAGCCGACCTTCAAGCAGTAAGCGAGCAAGGAAGGTATTACCTGACGCGGACAGGCTTCCAGTAATCGTAGACCCAGCTTCCAATTGCGATGCTTCCATCGATGAAGATACCAGCCTCGCTGAAAGAGTCAAGAAAAGACGACGGTTTACCCCGTAGATCTAGTATTTCCTGTTACTGTTGATACCTGCCATCATTCAAGTATGTGTAGTCGCGCTGTCACATGATCCTACAGTAGTACGCTATGATTCATATTCGCAGCAACGTAACTTGATCAGTTCCTGCAACCATGTCTTCGTCCAACGATCACACCACACAGGAAATCATAGACACGACACGGGATAGCGATCAGGAAGATCACGCCTCCAACTCTGATGTAGAAAACCAAGGACGCATGGACATTCCCGAGGAGCCACAAGCATCCTCATCCAAGGGCAAGAAGAAGAAGAAGAAATCAAAAGCCGCTAACATCCTGAACACTTTACGTGGAAATGAGATACCACAGACAATCGTAAATCATGTCATCGACGAGGCCGAGGCTCAGCAGAGTACCAGCGCGCCTCCGCCAGATGCAGAAGCTGTCAGACAGGCTCTAGATCGCCTGAAGCTCATGGAGCTGCTCCAGATGGGACGTGGAAAGAAGGCTACGGGAGAACATAAGGTATGATTACAGATATATGGGAACGTCATCTTGGGTATATATACTTTTCAAGTTCTGGGCCACACAACCTGTCCCTCAACTCGGTAAGCCAATTTACTTGTCCTGAGGGCGTGTCTGAGCAGTGTGCATGTCCCAGGTGATCAACCACCCGTCGAGGATGGATATATCGAGCCGACCAAAGCAATCGAAGATGTTCGTCAAGAACCCTACCCTCTACCTAAGGATTTCGAGTGGTCCACTCTGGATCTCGATGACCCAAACCAGGTATGGGTTGTTAGATGGTCTACTGCATCATCTTACCTTTATTGCTATAGATCAAAGAGGTTTACGACTTGCTATCTCTGAACTATGTCGAGGACAATGATGCTTCTTTTCGCTTCAAGTATGGCGCCGAATTCCTTGAATGGTACACTTGTCTCGTTTGTGCTACCCCAAGTGAAAGGCTAAATCTTATTGCAGGGCACTCAAACCCCCGGGTTACTACCCAGATTGGCACATCGGTGTCAGAGTGTCTTCCAACAAGAAATTGGTTGCCTTCATATCTGGCATTCCGATGACTCTCCGCGTGCGTAACAAGTATGTTTTTTTGTACATGTATATCTGCCTAGACTTTGATACCAGACAGCGAGTTCCGCGCGAGCGAAATCAACTACCTTTGTGTGCACAAAAAGTTACGTTCAAAGCGATTGACACCTGTGCTCATCAAGGAAGTCACGCGGCGAGTGAATCTCTGCGGTATCGCTCAGGCGATCTACACTGTCGGACTTCTCCTTCCGACTCCAGTGACAACATGTCGGTGAGTCTCAATCCTTCGTTTATCAGATATCGCGATTCTCACTACCCACATAGCTACTACCATCGTTTGATCAACATTCCGAAACTTGTCGATGCCAAATTCACATACGTCCCACGAAACATGACGCTTGCACGCATGATTCGTGTTTACAAACTAGATACGAAGATCGTCATACCTGGTCTTCGGGAGATCGAAGAAAGAGACGTCCCTGAAGTGGCGGCTTTATACGCACGCTACATGCAACGCTTTGACATGATTCACCTCATGACTGTTGACGAAGTGCGGCATCTGTTCCTGAGCGGCAGGGGGGACCTCAGTCAACCGTCAGATAACCATAGACGGCCCCAGCAGGTGGTTTGGACGTATGTCGTCGAGGTTAGTGGTCCCATGCTTTATTTCATTCACAGGCATTGGTTTGACGTATCTGCGGATAGGATCCTGAGATGCATTGCATAACCGACTTCTTCTCGTTCTACTCCCTTCCCTCGACTGTGATCGATAGTCCCAAACATGATACCGTCGAGGCATGCTACCTATTTTACTACGCAAGCGACGCGGGATTCGCAGCCGGAGGAAACGCAGAAGGGAAACTGAAGACACGACTCATAGAGCTCATGGGAGATGCATTGACCATCGCTAGCCTAGCAAAGTTCGATGTGTTCAACGGAGTCACTCTCATGGACAACGTGAGCTTCTTTGAGGATCTCAAGGTAAGCTTATGAGCTGTCCGTTTTACACGTATGGTCTAACGTGGAACCAAGTTCGGTGGGGGAGATGGTTTTCTCAATTTCTACCTCTATAACTGGAGGACGTCGCCTTTGGCTGGTGCCACGGCTATCGGAGATGTTGAGCCTGGAAGAGGTGTCGGTGTGGTAATGCTGTAGGAGTCGATGCTTGATGGAATTGGAATTGAACCTATAATGAGCCTATCGTACACATTCCCAGCCCTCTACACTATAGAGTTCAGTCACTATCAATCTCGATGATATCATCATCGTCCACACCCCAATCAGGCGTTGGACTTCTTCGTTTCGGCTGCTGCTGAATTGGCCCGTGTGCAGTAGTAGACGCAATTGAACGTCCACGGAAGCTGGCAGGAACATATGGCGGCACAGGTGTCCGGGAGCCAAGGGCCTGTCCGGCACCCCAGGACGTCGGACTAGCTTGGGGTAGCGAACTAGTGTCCACTTCCTTCCCTTTGCCCTTCGATGATGACGTGCCGTTAAGATTGTTACCGGTTCCGGTGAACGTGGACTAGGATTGGATCAGCTAGACAAAGGCAAACACTTCCAGAAATGAGTCACATACCGGTGGGCTGGGTGGACCGGGAGAAGTGGAAGGTTTAGGTTCGGGAGGAGTGTACGAAACGACATTGAAACCAAAGAACAACTTTCCAAACGGAAGATTCAACGCTGCTGGGACCTTGGCCTCAGCTTCTAACAAGTCACTCGTGATAACTCTCTGCTTGCTGCAAGGACAGTCAGGAAGAAATTGCAAGATGCACGGCGCAAGGAAACGAACTCTGTGCGGATGATCTTACTGCCCTCAGAAATGTCTTCCACGCCACGCTGGCTGATACCCTTTCCTTTGGTCTTCCGTCCGGCTAGCGTTTCACCTCTGCCTTTGAAGCTTTCCCAGTGGTCGCCACCCTTGCTAACGGTGGAAGCGCCGCCTGCAACAAATCCTCCGGCGAGCGATGACGATGGCCGGGACGATCCTGGAGAGGACGAGTTTATATCGATATTGAGCTTCGAAGCCATTGTGGCGAGCGGTGCAGGTTTGATGCGCTCGGGTTCTTTCCAGCCAACAGGAGCTGCGAAGTCGACTTCGAGATCAGTGTCAAGAACACTTATCCCGGCTCCCCCTGGCGTGGTCTCCATCACTAGGAAGCCAAAGATCATTGAGTTATAGTAAATTTCGACAATGTCTCCTTGAGTGAGAGCAGAGAAGTTGCGGAGAGCTTGTTCCAGCCTGTACACGCATGATTAGCTTCGGGATTATCGGTTGGCGAGTGTCTGAACTGGACGTACACTGCCTTGGGATCTGATATCTCGAGAAAGTGGACGGTCTGGGCCTGTAGCTTGACAAACTTGCCCTTGGGGAGTTCCGTTCCAGTGATCCGAATAGGGTCGCCTTCCTCTAGTCGAAGCGTCTTCATCATCCAATATGGGAGATGTACGATGCCCTCTTCCGCGATAAACTCCAAGACACCACCATGCGTGGATGCTGCTGGATTTGATGGATTACGTAGCTGGAACATCCACGGTGACTCGAGGTCCAAACTGGTGAGGTGTGCCAATGCGGAGGGCGGCATGATGACTAGGTGGCGGTTGGGTTGAGTATTCAGTAAACGGATAGGATCGAACTAGCACGTACTCTTTCCACCGTAAGAGACATTCTCTCTCTCGCGACCG
This sequence comes from Chalciporus chontae, assembly GCA_038089555.1. NCBI lineage: Eukaryota > Fungi > Basidiomycota > Agaricomycetes > Boletales > Boletaceae > Chalciporus > Chalciporus chontae. The sequence continues at coordinate 257,548 of JBBPLD010000016.1, forward strand.
GGGAGCATCGCTACACTGTAAGCCTTGAGATACTCGTCATATGCCCTTGCTGGGGCTCGACCGACTCGAGGACCCATAGGGCCACCAAAACCTCTACGGCATCACGATCCGGAGTGAGATCCTGCAGTAGAAATGGGTATAGAGCTGGACGTACTGAGCAAGCTGGGCGAACAGCCCGGGACCGATACCGTTCTGATGCGCAGATTGTGCAGTTCGTTAGTGAAATGGCACGAGTAGACACTGGCGTACTCACGTAGTCCATGAGATAATGTGGATAGCGAGCAAGAGGGTGACTACGCAATGCTCCTTTTACGGCAAACCCCGTGGCATAAGAAACGCGTCTGACTCTGCGATAGCCATCCCAACCGATCTCAGTCAACTTAACTACAATGTCAACAAAAGCTGCTCAAGCAGCCAGATCCGGTGCCAACGCCGCGTTCAAGGACAGGGTGAGCTGCATCGTACCCGCAACGCCATGCACTGGATCGTGAAACGCGTTTACAGGGAAAGCCTACGGAACTTCGCATGTCAAACTTGGTTGCTGCAAAAGGTTGGTAGAGGTTATCAGCTCATGATCACGACTGACGTCCACGCAGCCATCAGTGATGCTGTCCGCACATCGCTTGGCCCACGAGGAATGGACAAGATGGTATCGACTTGCTGATCTTTCACAACCAGTCACAGCATGTTGATTGAAAATGTAGATCCAAACTTCCAAAGGAGAAGTCATCATCACGAATGACGGCGCGACAATCCTGCGGAGTATACAAGCTCTGCACCCAGCGGCAAAGATGGTAATCCGTCGACTCTGCATCCAACCAGCGACTTACTGTTCCATCAGCTCGTCGACTTGTCTGCTGCCCAAGATGTGGAGGCAGGTGATGGTACCACCTCCGTCGTTGTCTTGGCAGGAAGCCTTCTCGGTGCAGCGGAGAAGATGCTCCTCAAGGGGATTCACCCTACGATCGTCGCAGAATCTTTCCTCAAGGCATCAGTCAAGGCCGTGGAATACCTGACGGAAATATCAATCCCAGTAGACTTGAATGATAAGGCCAGTCTTCTACGTGCTGCCAGCACGTCCTTAAACTCCAAGGTCGGCATTGTCGTTCTGTGCATGAAAGATCGCTGACGCTCCTTGCCAAGATCGTCTCTCAATACTCCTCAACGCTTGCCCCCATCGCTGTTGCTGCTGTCACTCGTCTAGTGACCCCTCAATCCTCTAGTGTGGATCTTAGGGACATCCGGATAGTCAAAAAAGTTGGTGGCACGATCGAGGACACGGAGCTTGTGGACGGCGTTGTCTTGAACCAAAACGTGATCGCCTCCGCCGGCGGTCCAACTCGCATAGAGAAAGCAAAGATCGGTATCATTCAATTCCAACTTAGCGCACCCAAACCAGATGTAAGAATATGCTTTTTCTCTAGCACCCTTCCTAATGATTGTAAATCCTAGATGGACAACACCGTCGTCATCAATGACTATCGGCAAATGGACAAGGTCATTAAAGAAGGCCGGCAATATCTGCTCAACATCTGTAAAAAGATCAAAAAAGCAAACTGCAATGTCCTTCTCATCCAAAAGTCCATCTTGCGGGATGCCGTCGATGACACCTCCCTTAGTTTCCTCAAGCGTCTGAACATCCTGGCCATCAAGGATGTCGAACGTGATGAGATCGAGTTTCTCTCCAAGAGTCTGGGTGCCAAACCAGTTGCAGACATCGAAGCGTTCACGGAGGACAAGCTCGGATATGCCGATTTGGTCGAGGAGACGTCACAAGCCGGGGCAAAGGTAGTCAAGATCACTGGTGTTAAGAACAGGGGTCGCACCGTCAGCATTCTCGCAATGGGTGGCAACAATCTCGTCGTCGAGGAGTGCGAGCGTAGTCTACACGATGCACTTTGTGTCGTGCGATGCCTCGTAAAGAAACGGTATGTCTCTGCAGCGGACCGAAGCATTTGCGGAACATATTAAAATTTCTTTCAGAGCACTCATCTGTGGTGGTGGCTCTCCCGAGATTCATGTTTCCCGCCTCCTCTCGCAATACGCGCAGTCGTTGAAGGGCATGGAGGCGTATTGCTTCCAGGCATACGCTGACGCATTAGAAGTGATCCCCACAACCCTCGCAGAAAACGCAGGTCTCAACCCTATCGCGATCGTCACCGAACTGCGCAATCGGCACGCACTTGGAGACCGCAATGCCGGGATTAACGTTCGAACGGTGAGCCGAGATATGTTGTCGGCGAGACAAGGTAACTGATGATATACCACAGGGATTGATTTCTAATATCCTGGAGGAAGACGTGGTTCAGCCCTTGCTTGTGTCTACGAGTGCGATTGAGCTGGCGACGGAAACAGTATGTCTGTTGCTGAAGATTGATGACTATGTACAAGCTAGATAGTGTACCGAGAGAAGAAGGAGTAGACAATATGATCATGATAGTCCGTCTCTCCCTGCTGAGATTTGCGTGAATCGTGGTTTGATGATCAAGTTGCGTATGATCTCCTACTAATTGAGGGAAAAATCAAAAAGAATGCCAGGACCGTGGATTGAACACGGGACCTCCAGAACTTCAGTCTGTTGCTCTCCCAGCTGAGCTATCCCGGCGATGATGACACAAGCTCACGACACCTTTACTCCGTTACTCGATAGTAGCGCTCTCCGCTCACGGTGCTCATTGCAGCAGCTCAAGATTCTGCAAGCATGTCTGGCTCAGGAGCTCGCGAGAATGTCTTTGCCACTCGAATGGCCCTAACGAACATGAAGCTCCGTCTCAAAGGTGCTGAGACTGGCCACTCCCTACTCGCCAAGAAGCGCGATGCCCTCGCCACCCGATTCCGTGCCATCCTCAAGAAAGTCGACGAGGTACGTCCATCCATAACTCCCTGAGACAAAGCCTGTGCTGGATGATTAACGATGAAGTCGTCTTCAGGCAAAACGAAAGATGGGACGAGTGATGCAACTCGCATCGTTCTCGATGGCCGAGGTGACGTATGCGACGGGCGACATTGCCTACCTCGTTCAAGAGCAGGCGAAATTGGCGACCTTCCGTGTTAAAGCGACACAGGAGAACGTTTCTGGTGTACTTTTACCAGCGTTTGAGGTCGATCGCGTGCCAGGTTCGGGTGAGTTGCGTTTCAGACGTTTTGGAGTCTGATCTCGGTTTTCTGATGTTCCATTGTATTGGTAGACTTTAACCTCACGGGTCTCGGACGTGGAGGACAACAAGTACTACGAGCAAAGGAAGTCTATGCTAAAGCCCTTGAGACGCTCGTCGAGCTTGCATCACTCCAAACAGCGTTCATGATCCTCGACGAGGTCATCCGAGCCACGAATCGTCGCGTGAACGCTATCGAGCATGTCATCATCCCCCGACTCGAGAATACGATCAAATACATTATCAGTGAACTGGATGAAATGGATCGTGAGGAATTCTTCAGGCAAGTTGGGTTAGCATCATCCAGGGGTGTGTGATAGCTCATGACTTGATAGATTGAAGAAGGTACAAGGAAAGAAGAAGCGGCAGGCGGCAATTGTTGCTGCTGAAAAGCAAGTCGTTACGCGGACTGTAGAGAAGGTTGTCAAGGCTGAACCATCCGAGGAAAAGGCCGTGGTTCAGGAAACTGCGGCCGAGGAGCCCACAGCTGAGAAGGCTGCTGAGGCAACTACGGAACAACCTGTTACTGAGGAGCCCGTACCCGAGGAGGTTGTTGCTGAGGAGACCCCTGCTCAGAAGGGTACCACTGAAGAAGTTACCGTTGAGGAGCCTGTGGAGGAGGAAGCCGTCGGAAAGGGTGTCGTGCCAGAGTCACTGTTCGAGGAGCCTAGTGTTGACCTCCTGAGCACCAAGGACGAGGACATCATTTTCTGACCGCCCAATAGTGATTCATACATCTTGATACCATCACATTTTCAATTTCACGCCCACAATGAGTCACACGTCGTGTTTATTGACCAAAGTTCCTTCGCTCAGCGGGAGTCCCTCACTATGTAGCCCATATAAGAGTAAGCTGGTCATGATGCATATCATGTGCGGAGCGACGCATAGATACATGGTGGTTTTATGAGGTGCAATGCGGAAAGTAAAGCGGAGAGGAATGTCAGCAAGTTTACTGATCAAATACGAGTGAGTGTGTGGCATAACCGCAAGAAAGGTGGTCACATACGTCGACCATCTCCACATCATCGGACTTTTGGGCCTTGTTTCTGTCCTTGCGGTCCAAGATTGCTCGTCTACGAGGATGGTCAACACGACCGTGATATTGGCTCATTCGCAAACATACCTGTCCTTGTCAAGCTTGATGTTGACAATGACGACTTTGGAGGGGTGGAGTCCAATGGGCACCGTTGCGCCATTCGATTTGTCGCGTTGGACGCGGTCGACATGAATGACCCATTTCTTACGGTACACCTGCGTGACCTTTCCTTCCCGACCCTTGTACTTCCCGCGCACAATTCTCACTTCGTCGTCCTTACGGATAGGCAGTGACCGCGTCTAACATGAGTCAAGTTGATGAGGTCGGCATAGAGGACGATCCAAGTTGTCCACATACGTTGTACTTTCCCCGGAGCTCCTTGGAGAGAGGTGAAGACATGATTTTGCGGCGGATGGAGGAGGGAGCGCTGAAGTGGGCCTTGCGGGACTTGCGCCGCGAAGAGGCAACGTCTGTTTGAGATAACAATCACGGTCAGCGCTTTACTCTTTGCACCTATGAACGCAAGTGTTGAATCCATCCAAGTTGTACGCAATCCATCCGACGAATCGACCGGCAGAGAGCCACTCCTTGACCCAGAAATTGGATGTACATGACGATAGCATAGGTCTGGGCTGTTACTGACCGGGGTTGTACTTCATCTTGATCTTGAGGGCGTCGGTGACGATGTCGGCAAGGTGTTCTGCGTGTATTGAACGAGTTGTTTGGTCCAAAGTTTGTCTCTCGGTGTTTGCCGATCACCTCCAAGCGCGGAATCAAAGTCGAGGACGACCGAATACATCATGTCTACCGAAAAGGTACGCCCAACTAAGCTGAAATTCAAAGGGGACAAGACGAAGAAGAAACGAAAGCGGGACGATGAAGAAGGTAGCTCTACCAAACACAGGCGTGTCGAGGAGGACGAGAACCCGGAGACGTGGGTCATGCCCGAGGCTGCTGCAGAAATACATGGTCCGACGTTCATAGTCCATCCCTCGGATCCATCCCCCATCTCCGTCAACTTCGACTCGACGCGAAATAGGATCATCTTACACCCGCTAGATAAGGAGGGTGTCTCAGAATCATCCTCGTTGCTCGATCGCGTCCCGACCGAGGTCGCCCAAGTATGGGTCACAACCCGTGTTGCTGGCTCTCCTACCATAAATCTTCGAACAGGTACCGGAGAGGGGAAATTTTTATCCTGTGACAAGCATGGGATAGTCTCGGCAGACAGGGAAGCTCGAGGTCCAGAGGAGGAGTGGACTCCGGTGCTTTTGCCAGACGGCATGGTCGCATTCATGAACGTGTACGAGAACTATCTCGGAATTGATGAGGTCGCGGGCGGTACCTTGCAATTACGGGGTGATGCTGAAGAAGTAGGGTTCAACGAACGATTCTGGGTAAAAATCCAGAGCAAGTACAAGAAAGAAATACACGAGGAGAAGAAGAAACGTGAAGCCGGAGAGGAGCTTACTGTGATTGATGAAGCAAGTGTCAAGTGAGCCATCGTTCTAGGGGTCCTGGCAGGAAATCTGATCATTGTCGATTTTGTAGCCGCGTGCATCAGGCTTGGGGAGCAGCTCGGTCCGTGACGTCGATGGCCGATAAGAAAGAGGTATGGTCTGATATCTTTAGTCACCACTCGGATTAACACCGTCCTAAAAGTTGAAACGTGCCCAGAAAGAGGGTCGCCTCGCTGAGGCACTCCTAGATCGTCGATCCAAGTTGAAGAGGTATGCCGCCCGTTCCCTCATGAACCATTGGCTAAATCTGTTCATAGTGATCGGTTCTGCTGAATGCCCTATACCATTATCTGACATGTGCTATAGTATCATGTGTATTGTATCGATTAAACTCAATCTCATTTTCTCTGAGTGTTTCAGGTTCAAAGTTCTAGGACAGGAAACCGTCAAAGAATTGTACACAAACTTTCTGACTGATAAAGGGCGACTCACTCTTAGTATCGTTTCCTTCAGACGAGTACGATGAAGCCCCTCGCAGATCCTCCGATCCCTATGCCTACCTACCACTTTCTCTATGTTTCCCATCTCCGCATAGACGTGAAGATGTCCTTCAAAGAGCTCAGCGACCTCGAGGTATGTTATTTATCCTGATGACGACAGAAAGGGATTCGCATTTGCTCACAGGGCAATATACGTCGCGAGGCTCAAACTTTTCTTGATGCAAGTGGTCTTGTTGAAATTGAAGACCAAGAACCTGCCGCCCTTAAGGGCTTTCGCGATGCAGTAGGTTGTCTTCCCTCACTTTGTAGTTACTCGTCTCACTATCCTCAATGTGCGACTGAAGATCATAGACCTTCACCCCACGCTCAACAAAAGATACATTTATGCGTGGCCAATCCTAGCGTACCTTGACCTTTATCTCTACAACAGATACAGAAGTATAAAAGTTCGCAGCGGCTCCGCTACACCAGCTCGCAGGGGACGGTGCTCTGTTCCAATCTGGATCCGGTACGCACGCCATGTAAGTTCCCTGTCATGTTCGAGAGGGACACGACTGACATAACCAAAGATTAAGACAGGAGAAAGCCTAAAGCAGATCTCTACGGAAGTTGGCATGCGCAAACGGGTGAGCTTCCGGATTCCGTACCAATCGTTTTGCTGAGATTCTTCCAAGCGCCGCGTAAGACCTCACAAATCAGCCCGCAAGAGAAGAGAGACCATAGCGGAACACCGCGGGGAAAGTGAAATGTTAACGAAAGAAGTTGCCCATGCAATGGAGCTGGACGCCAGCGGTGTCGCCGCTGCGTCAAGCGAGGGACTCTTGGACTCCTTGTGGCCATCCGTCGGGCACTTCCTCTCCGGCTTGTTCGGTGGGTAAGACCTTGAGGGTGTTAGGTAATGCCGTGAGGATTCTTCGTGTCGACTGATTTGGTGGTATCCATGGGTTCCGAATGTCGAAGTGAAATGAATAGATATATATGATTGTCACCTCTTACTCATAATTCAAGTGAACTGGTTGGAAAAGTAAATTGCTATGGCCAGCCTGTGGTTACTCGAGTCACAGGTATACCGTGTGGCCAAAACCTTCTTATGTTGTCTAACCAAGGGGACACACCATCGAAGATTCTAGGGCTCATCAGCGGCGTTGAACGAACCCAAGGTTGGGTATTCTTTTCACTCACCAAAGCTAACCGTTGAACGGGAAGCCGATCACGTTCTCATTGCAGCCTTAGGCCGCGCTATGTTAAGGAAGGGAGGGAGGGCAACTTGAGGGTCGTAGTAAGTGACTCGTTGTCCTGATACTTATCTACCGCAGGAGCAACTGTGCAACGGCACCGGCACAGACTCTGAGCGAACCAGATGCCGCCCAGAAGGGGATCACGAGCCGGGACTGCTGGTGCAGGGGTGCGGCATCGCGAAATATGATGCAGTACCGTGCTGCGCTGTGGTTAGCTTGCCAGTTGATCTGGGTCATTGTGATGTGTAAAGACCAGTATTGGTTTGCAGCCCCGTCGCACTTGACACAAGATTGCGGCTGCGTTGCTTTGAAGTGCTGACAGAAGGCAGACATGCAAACACATAAGACATTCAGAGATTTCTTGCGTTCATGGCCGAAGTCACTGGTCCACATTTTCGGTCGCTCCTGGGGGCGAACGCCCGACGGCTTGGACCTCCGTAGACAATGGCCCAGTATTCTTTTTTTGGGACTCTTGGTGTCAACCTCGAGTCGACCACCCTGTAATTGTGACTTTGCATCAGCGATCACCAAGATGGAAAACTACTTACAGGACGATACTCCGGAGATGGCGCCAGCGGTAGAAAATATTTGAAGTCTTTCAGCCCAAAGTTGTACTACTCTCACTCGCAATGGCCGTATTCCGCGTGATTTTGCGGCACATTTGGTCCCAGTATCTTTTGTTGGAAAGAAAAGACATTAGTAAACAGTGAACTACATCACTGGGCCCGAATAAATGACTTGAGGGTAACAAACAGATGATGTCTATTTGAATATCACATTTCGAGAAGCTTTTGTGCAAAGACTATGCGTGCATACTCCGGGCCATCCCCAAGAATACTTGGCCATGTTCATATGGTAAGCACAGATCTAGGAACACGGACTGACCACTGCAGGGGTCCCCAGGCAGAGCCGGTAAGACCATTATTGCTGGGCTGGTCAAATCCGTAGCCTATTGCTCTCGCTGCCCTGGATCTAGGTGGTCTCCGGTGTTAACGTTTTAACCTTCGCTAATAAGTCAGTCAACTCAATCTCCAACATGGCAGAACAACACACAAAATGTGCATGGTATATGTGAGCAGGCCGAACGAGTCAACTTCGTAGTGGGGTTGTATCCTTACCAGAGTGTCGACCATTGCGTTGCTCTCGACGTCAGTTTTCTAAATACCTACTAAACTCATTCCGGTGTAGCAGAGATCACTGCAATTCGAGGTGGGCACTCTCAGTCAGGAAAAGAAGGGTCCATCATAGTTTTCAGATGCGGCCGGCCAACACCCAAAGTGGCCGAAGCACTCCGAGCCCTAGATCATAGTTCAAAGTTCAAAAAGTGCGTTCGCCTTTTTCTTCAAACCATTGGCTCCGTCTGCTATCACGTTATGTAATGATCAGCTCTCCTACATCACAATCAGATACTACACTGGATTTGAAGAAACTACATTCAGTCTGGGTGATGGGTTTTTACGCGCTGTAAGGCGCCTCTTCACACTCGACTCAAACTAATGTAGTACTTACTCGCACTTGGTTCAAGACAGCCTGGAAGATGTCATTGAGGCTCTTGGAGTCTGGTGGGTATGCATTGTTGTGAGAGGGCTGGCGGCCAGAAACCACTGACAGGAATCATGATCGCAGTGGAGCGTACGGGAACCACGTACATTCAAATTTGTCATTTTGGGCTATACATGATGTGCGGGTAAACTCCTGAACTGCCTTTCCGGGCGCCCAAGATCCAGAAAGATATTACAAACGACCACGGTGAACAATCCAGGGGAAGTACACGAGAAGCGGGACTGGCCGCAATCGATGAAGGGAGCATTAAGTGAGTCCTTATTTTGGAGAGCTCCCAGATAAAAATCTGATCGTATTCCATGTAGGTCAGGGTTGAGGAGCAGGTCGATTTTGGTCCGTCTGTCATGTCGAACTTCGCGATAGGGTAGAGGTACTTTTTTCCTTCCTCAGTGAACCATTGGCTCACTCTGTTTGTAATGATCGGAATCATTGAAGCTCACACACTGCGATCTAACACGCGGTATGATATATTTTCTGTATCGTATCGATTTCGGAACTCGATCCCATTTTTCTCCGAGTAGCTGGGACAGGAGGCTTTCAAAGACGTACACACAAACCCTTTCGCCCCCAAAAGTAGCTCGCCCTCCGAATCCTTGTTATTTCACCATGACGAGTGCAATGCAAGCGGTCAAATATCCTCCCTTGCCTAAACCCGACGAATTCCTTGCGTCCGTTTTTTCAGTCCGCATCGCAGCCAATATGTCTGTGGATGAATTCAAAGATTTTAAGGTACCCTCTTCCCGGCCAGTGATTGAAGGAGTTTGATGTTTGACCACAGCGGATGGTGCTCAAATATGCCAACGAATATTTAGATGTATCAGGTCGCATTTCCGTGGACGGCCAGGAGCCATTCGCTTTGGTCGGCTTCCTTGATGCAGTAAGGTATCGGCCCTGATTCTTTGCCTACTGCACTGACTCTGATTTTTCGAAAGGCGAAAAGACATGACCCCACGCTGGAGAGAAGATATGCTGACGCATGGCCAATACTGGCGTACCTTGAGATATATATCGACTATCGGAGAAGGTCAGCTCAGAATAGGAAGTCAACTCGCTCCGCATCGCCGACATGGTCGCGCTGCACCCATCCTGTACGTTAATCTGTCATGTCAGAGATGAAAGAGACTGACATAGTAGCGAATGTAAAGGCTGGCGAGCACTCTAGGACACGCACATTGGTAAGTTCTCGACAATCACACGCAGTCACTACAAATCACAGTGCTAACAAGATTTAAAGCGACCGAAAAGAAAATTACAGGTCGCAGAGAATTGGCGTGAATCTAGAGTTATCGCCACGGAAGAAGCAGGCCGTGAAATCTACCAGCCTGGTAACTTGAATAGAGGTCTTGCCGGCTCCGCCTCGAGATCCTCGCTGTGGGTCCTTGGGTCTTTCCTCATGAACTCGGGCAAGAGCTTTGTGGAGATTTTTAGTGGGTGACAAACTCGTCAATTCGATGGTAGTGTGTATGGAGTAGATTTTGGAATGTACATACAGATGCAGTGCAGTTGCCCAAGTCAATGTTTACTGTTGTTTACCAAAGCCTTCCCTTTCTAACGCAACCAAACAAATTACGCCGAATCTGGGAGTGTGACATTGCGACTCTGTAATTTGACCTCTAAGTTCAAGTTGGCATCACCAGGATGAAGAACCAACCGCAGGATGATAAAACCTTCCAGCCCACTCCAGAGGTTGCTCCTCTGGTGGCCAGTCTTTCTACTCCTAAACTTGCGCTACTCTCTCTCGTAATTGCCGTGTTCCTTTTCGTCGGTCCGTTTCCCCAAGACTAACTCCGTTCGCGGGAGGCTGATTTGTTTTCAGTCATATCACTTTCTCGAAGAAAATCGAAATTCAGAGGCAAAGCTCTCCTGTTAGTTGGCACTCCTGACTCCGGCAAAACAGCCATATTGTCCAACGTCAGTTCTCCTTCTATCCCCTAACGCAAACCTTCTTGACGAGGGAAGTTTAGCTGGCGTACAATCAAACTCTACCGTCGCACACATCGTTGCAGACGAATTCAGCACAAATTGTCCTGTCTTCGACCAGGAGTTTGCGAATGATCGACGTCCCCGGTCACCCACGAATCCGGGACCAGTTCCGGGAACACCTCAGTGATTCGAAAGCCATTGTGTTCGCCGTGGACTCTAGCACCATTTCGCGCAATGGTGCAGTGGTTTCTGAGTACGTGTTCATGATTTCTGTAGCCGTGGATGGTATTTATGATCGCTGTTACCAGACACCTACATCATGTTTTGCACGCAATCACGACACTTCCACCGACACAGACTACTCCAGCACTCCTGATTCTTGCTCACAAGACCGATCTATTGAAGGTTGGTGCTTCGGCTAGCTCAGGAGCGAGTGAGGTCGCAATCTCCCGCGTTCGTAGTATTCTTGAGCGCGAACTTGAGAAGAGAAAGGCTTCTCAATCAGGGGGGGTTGGGGTTGAGAGTCTAGGGGCTGAGGGGGAAGGTTCTGAGATGGGAGGTCTTGAATGTAGTGGTGCTCCGGGAGCTCCGTTCAAGTTTGATGAATGGGAAGGAGGGGTTGTCGATTTCGCCTCGACCTGGGTCAAGGTTGGAGAGGTCAATGATGACGAAAAGGATGCGGGTGAGGATGGGCTTGAAAGTTTGAAGGATTGGTTGGATCAGCTTCCGCAGTGAATCCCTGCTTTTGTCTAACGCGCTCTCATTATCTACGTGCCTTGTAACAAGTTATTTAAGGGGATTCAGTCAACAAACATAGCCAAACATCTTCCAAGCATAAAACGCGCAGATTTTATCGTGTCGTCTTCTTCAACGCAACCTTTTAGACAGTGCCCGTCCGATCCATCCTCAGGAAGTTCGAGGCGATTCGGTTCTGCGGAGAGGAACGTGGGGAGGATTATGAGCACACGCACCTTTTCTCACCAGGACGTGGTGCAGTGAGCGTCAGACCTTCCCTACATCCATTTCGCACATAGCTTCGATACATGACTCTAGCGGGTCCACAACACGATGTAGAATACGTCTCATTAAATGTTTACGAGCCTGGTGTAGTATGCAAAAGTTTTGCAAACATCTGAGATGATGTGACCGATGTACAGCAAAGAGGATATGAGTGTGACACGAGTGTGACCTGTTACGTGTCACGCTACTTGACACGCCCGCTTCCACTTTGACGTGTTCCTCATTCTCATTTCTGTGCAACTGCCATGTTCATCATCAACTGGTTTTGGGACGTCCTTGCCCAGCTCGGTATGATCACCAAGATAACTACATTCCCCTTGCTATCACTCAATTTGCGAACCTAGGGCTGCTGCACAAGAACGCCAAAATCCTCTTCCTTGGTCTGGACAACGCAGGAAAGACCGTTAGTACACAGACTTCCTACTCGCGCGCCTCACAGACATTCTAATTACCTTCTTTGTAGACCCTTCTACACATGCTCAAGAATGACAGACTGGCTACCCTCCAGCCTACACTTCACCCTAGTTAGTACCATGACCTCTGGTGTACAGTCTGACTCCGACATATAACCACCTAGCTTCCGAGGAGCTTGCCATTGGCAACATCAAATTCACCACGTATGATCTCGGCGGTCACCAACAGGGTGCGTGGCGCAGCTCCCTCCATTCCCTCTTCTCTTTTTCTCATTACGTACTGACTTGCTTCGCGCCTAACACAGCTCGTCGTCTGTGGCGTGACTACTTCCCTGAAGTCGACGGCATCGTCTTCTTGGTCGACTCTGCCGACTACGAGCGCTTCGCAGAATCCAAGGCTGAGCTCGACGCGTTGCTCTCCATCGAGGAACTTTCCAAGGTTCCTTTCCTCGTCCTTGGCAACAAGATTGATGCACTCGGTGCTGTGAGTGAGGAGGAGCTCAGGCACCATCTAGGGCTGTATCAGACGACTGGAAAGGTTGGTTGCTCGTGTGCTGTTGGCGGCGTGAACTGGGTACTGATTTGGGTACAATGCAGGGCAAGGTTCCGCTAAACGACATCCGGCCGATTGAACTTTTCATGTGCTCGGTCGTCCAAAGGCAAGGTTATGGAGAAGGTGCGTTTTGGATTACCCATGTGGCGACCTTGCTGACAAGAGCGTTCCACAGGATTCCGGTGGCTTTCTCAATACGTGCGTTTCACTTCCTGTTCCCGCGATTTCCGGACTAACATGTTCCACAGATATAATTGTTGATGGGTGAAGATGCATGATACTTTAGTACACCTACCCATGCATGTTCTCCTCCTACACTTCCTCCAGAGACATACACCTCATCCAACAATTCCATGCTGTTGTTTTTCTCCTTCCTGTTGGATAATAACTCCTAGATGCCTATTTATATAACCGGCTACTGTTATCCTGTATCGTACTCTATCATTGGAGACCGGATGCACAGAAGGAATGCTTCAGTGAAATCAGTGTCATGCAAGTGTCATGTGTGCCAATGAAGGCCTTCTAGGCTACGACGTAACTCTCCATGATATTCCCAAGTACCCAAGCATGTCCGCCAACATAGAGCAAGCTCCGCAACCAAAGGCTAAAGAAAACATCTTCGCCTAAAAATTCCAATTGATAAGCTTTCGCGAGCCAAAGACCCTGTGTGCCGGCCCAGATAGCGATGCTGAGCCATGAAAATCGCATGCGTGGTGCTATTAGTGGTAGGAAGAGGGTGTACCATAGAAAGTACTGCGATGTGCACACCCGGTTAAACAAGACGAAGGCGAACGTCTGGACGAACCAAGCAAACGGGAGTTCGTCTGTTCGTCGACCGAATAGCAGGCCAATACCGAGCGAAAGCGAGAGTTGGGGGATGAGGCTCGTGAGTGGGGAAGAGAGCAGACGCCGCCAGACCGGAAGTGTGCTAGCGTCGAACGACGTGGCTTGACCCGGGTATGTGAGATAAGTGAGGTAAAAGTAGGGGGAGAAGTTGTGTCGGTGATCTAGTCGGCCCGTGTGGTAGAGATATGCCTCGTATAGAAACGGGTAACCCCAGCTATGACGTTCACAAAAAGTCAGACATCAGCCGTTGGTGCAACGAAGAAGAAAAACATACATGGAGTAACAAAACGCTCCGAAGACGAAGAACGTACTAGCGCTCAGAAGTGTAAAACGGATGGTCCGTTTGCAAACCAGCGCCTTGAAGAACGCGAACGTCCACCCCGACGTCGGTCGCGTCAGAGACGCAATCGCGGTCACACAACTGACCCCATATATCACTGGATAGATTTTCCAATGGGTGCTCACCCCTAGCATCACAGCGGCTGCGTCCCATCGGTGATTGAGAGCAAAGTACAGGGTGAGGAGGACAAAAGTACAGAGGACAGATTCCGAGGACCCGCGTGTGGATATGCTGAATACGAGGGGATTCAACATGTGTGTTGCTGCAAGGAAAGCTGCCCATGCTTCGGCATCGGCGTTTGGGGTAGTCGTTGGAGTGCCCTCGTTCTGTTTTTCGGCAGCCTTTGGTTCATCCTTTGGTGAAAGTCGCGGCGAGGAGATGATGGATGAGACAAGTAAGCGGTAGATGAGCACACCGTTGACAAGATCGCAGGCTGCAAATAGATACTTTCCAAACGACGCGTGAATGAGCTCGTTTGGGAGCAGCAAAACTGCCAGCAAAGGTGTATAACGATACGTCTCGCGTGAATAAGGACTGCCAAAGCGCGCTGATCATGAACACCGACTATACGAAGACCGTGACGGAGACGACTCACTTGCCAACGTTCAACCCAAACCACCTGGTCAATGGACCACGAGCGATGTTATCCTGTGTTGGATGAAGGAGGAATCGTGCAGCGTCGCTGAAGACACGATAGTCGACGTCGGTGTATTTCACGACAGAGTGAGCGTCATGCCATTCGCTGTAGAGAATCAGCCCAATTCTCAAGAGTGCAGATACGATGAATAAGGTCCAGAAGGAGAGAATGCCCTTCTGCCAGTCTTGCAAGCCTGAGAACCGAGTGCTCATCGTTGCATTCCGAGTCTGGGCGCGTCTCGCGTTACTGAGAATCGTTTGGTCTATTGCTGTTTTCAGTAGAGTTGGCAGTGTGAGAAAATACACGAAACTGCCGCATCGTCCTCCAGCCTGAGCGTCCAACTCAAAATCGCGATATCTCGCGATCTAGCAAACGGACCACCTCAAATCA